>JBBPKC010000060.1:57598-74682 GCA_038089055.1 Tylopilus aff. balloui | reverse complement strand
GAAAAAAAAAAAGGAGATTCTCTTGTTCGTTCCTTTCGTACGATTTCCGTGTTGTCTCGGATCACTTGCAGTCATTTTTTGTATTGCTAGCGGATTTCTCTCTCCACATCTCACTCCTTTTTGTTGTTGTGCAGCATGCCCCCGAGTGGATACCCACCTTCTCCCCGAACTATCATATCACTATTGTTATATGTATTTTGGGGCTAGATAGACTCAATGTAGCGATAAAGTTGAGTGAATTAGAGTTTTGCAAGTTAGTCGATGGCTGGCTTGTTGCGCCGCATTGAAAAGGCCTCCGGGTAGGACATCGTTTGGCTCGTTTCAAGTTTAAATAACTTACGTGCAGCACATAATATGGCCAGGGAATCCTTGAAAAAACGTCCCTCCTTGAAGAGACGAACTAGCCTGTGGTGTGTGTGTTCGGCCACCGCTTCCTCGGAGTCTGACCCTCTTCACGCACATGTCTGCATTTTCCGGTTTGAATCGGACGCTGCTTCCCGTCGCATCCAGAGGTCCCTCTGTTGCCGCGTGTGCACGCACTTGTAGCGTCCGATTTTTTTTCCGTACCAAGAAGCTTCCAAAAGGGAGTGGTCTGGTCGACCGCGTGCCGCTCGTAACTGACATCCCCAGGATTCCGCCGGCCAGGGGAGAATGGAAGGCACCACCACGCAGCGCAGGATCCCAACATGGCGTTGGGCTGAAACCGACGCGACCCCGACACGATGCGATGAGATCGTCCCCGGTTTGGACGTGATAGACATCTCCACAAGAAACACGGCTGCTGAGAGGCGTCAGGCTCGAACCGGAACACGTTCGTCTCTGGCCTACGGCGATGCCCTCCCCGTTCGCGATGTTGCCTTGTGGGCGGATTCGGGAGTGGGATGGAGACATCTCGGTGCTTTCAAACACGAACGTATGCTGGTTTCTGCAATATCGCGATCGAAGGCGTCCAAGCCTCTCGACAACTAGTCGCACACTCCAGGCCGAGTCTTTGAGGGAGTCGGCAGTACTTTGCACTATCCTAGTTTACCAAAAGCGGACTCCGTGACACTACTAGAGCAGCCGTAATCGTAGCTCGTTTCGAGCCTTTGACTCAGAAGATTGTTCACGATGCAAGGATTCGGGAACACACGGGGCACAAGTTGGAATACGGTCTAATCATACAAGGCAACTTATTTTCGCGCTCTGGCCCCTCGAAGGTGAGTTGGAAACATGCACTACCACAATTACCGTGCTTACCGCTGAGGATGCTTGGCGATGAGCATTGTCGATTTGATCACACTCCTACAGAGTATGAGGCTTGCGTTCGCTTTCCTTGGGACAGGTGGTGATCCGAGGCTTTCTCATGAAGGTAGAGTCGTGACATCGCATTGCAACACCGCGTCCATGCTACATGTTCTCTGGGAAGCAACCCACCCCTGGCCAAGGCTCTCCCCTCCACCGAGTCCACTCTATTGCTCCTTCAATATTCAGCACGAAATTTGGCAGGTACAACCCCGTTTTTATGCGCCCCAATGCGTGCGTTACCACCGCGCGCGACCGTATGCATTTCAAAACACGGGTGTACTACTAGCAATGCCGACCAGCAAGGACGCGAGTTCCCCTAATAGATGAGCACACAGAGGAGATAGTCCATCAGGACGCTGCGGAAACTGGGGCGTCGAACGATGCTGTGCCCGCCATCCGTATCGAGGACACGGAGGCTCCCGTCAAGAATGGGAAGTACGTGGCGGTGTGTTTAGTAAGGTCCACGGTGAGTGTGATAGGGAGGAGGGCGTGGATGGGTGAGTGGACGAAGTTAGGCAGACCGTATAAAGAGGATCGAGTTCCTGGGGAACGCCCCAACACAGTGACATCGCCTATAGCATCGGGCCGCTCGGTCAGCGTTCACATTTCGAACGTCCATTGCGTGCATGTACTCTGATTGTCAGCACGATAAAGCGCTGGGCAGCGTAGCTCCATACTGTCGGACGAAGGTCCCGGCAAAGACAGACAACAGCCATACGCGTGCCATGACATGACCAAGCTCAAAAACGCGAGTGACGTGTCTTCGACTCGCAAAATGAACACGCTCTACTTTCCCTCTGCACTTCATGTCGCCAACATCCCACAAGGTACGCCAGTGACATAATCCATGGGCTCGGAGTCCTGGGCGCACAATGAAAAAATCGGTACATGTTTGTTTCCCGATTAAACTTCTTGGTTCCGACAGTCCAGGCGATGAAACCATAAGCCATGTTTCCGAACTATTTAAGGTATGTGTTCAGAGCGGAGAGAAACATCTGTTTCCACCCATTTGGCAGGCCCGTTTCATGACACCCGTTCATCCGGGCCCTGTTGTCCTGTCGGTTGAGTAATGGATCTGTGTCGACAAAACCTCACTCCTAGGGTTCCGGTGGTCTCGTCAATCCTGATCACTTGCGTATCGATAGCGAATTGCCTCTCACCCCCCCCTTTTTTTAGAACTCAAACTCGTACAGGCTGGGCATTCTGACATCACCATAGTCTCCTTTATATAAATTTATGCACTGCTGTCCCACGTCCTTCAAGCCGTCAATTGAAATCGGACAAATGGTCCGTGTCTTGATCACTCCGGCACTTAGTCTGGCCTAATTTCTGATGTCCGAGAGACCTTGTAACCGGGCAATAACGTGGAAATCCGAAATATGGCACGGTAAGATGGCTATTTCCATGGCATCTATTCACTGTCTTATCCCCCTCACCCAGAGGAATGCTTTCCTTCGCAAGATGGTGGGTCTGTTAATTAGTAACACTCGTGGCCAACCCAACATCTCCACCAGTCGAAAGGCAGCCTCTCACCACGCGTCGTCCCCAAGAACGTAAATCTGTCCAATCGTATTTACAGTCGGCCTCACAAGCAATCATTTCAGCTGCCCGACAGACGGATTAAGGTTGACAACGCTGAATGACTACCGGTACTACGTTCAGTACACACGGTAACACCAGGCACCCACCGACACGGCACCTTTATCGATCATGCCTGCCACGCCTTTCCAAAGTGCTTTCAAAGTATTGCCAATCCGCTAACACATTCCGACCACGAGTGCGCCCACTGCCGCCGCCCACACACACGCTGTTGCGATGCGGGCACAGGGGCATGCCCAAGGTGGGAGGTCGCGTGAGGGTCACGTAGGAGACATGCGGTCTGAGCAGTTATGCCGTCCACTCGTGGCCCTCCCTAGCGATTAAGCTGGCGACGTGAGCACCATCGAGGATCGTGGGGGAAAGAGGGGCGAAAACTAAATGGAACAAATCAAGCTATCCTACATCTCGTCCTATCTGTACACCTTCAGCGGGTATCCCGACTGTCAAGTAGTAAATCATGGTATGGCATGGTACGAATCCAACCCCCCCGTCCAAAACTCTCACCCGGTGCTGCTCGCCTTGGTCAAGGAAAGCTGCAACCCACCCTCGACGTACGCCTCTGACTGCGCCTGTACCTGCCTGATCTTGTCGTCCCTCGTGTCCAACCCATACTCGAACGACGCAAACTGCAGCGAAAACTGCTTCAACCTGGGCACCGTTTCACATCGCGATGCCACCAGACGCGTAATCGACTCGACAGGCACGACCGAGGAGCATCTCAAGTGGAGTGCCTCCAGCGCTGGACACACATGTTCGCCCTCTTTTGGGGTCAGCGCGGCGATGAGCCCGTGGTTGAGCCGGAGCACGCCCGGGAGGAAGCTCAACGTCTTTAGGCTACGCAGATGCGCAAGACACGACAATACCGCACTGTCCGAAATGTCGACGCGGTTGAAACATACGCTCTCGAGCGTGTCCGCGCAACGCGTCAAAAAGGGAAGGCATTCTATTTGCCCAGTGAAGCTGCCTAGCGCGAGACTGACATTTTTGATGTCAAAGTGACGGAGTTGAGGCATGCAGAGGGCGTCGAAAAAGTGCTGGAGATACTGCGTTTGGACGTATATGCTCGTCTTGAACGTGTGCACGAGGGGCAGGGTCACGGGTACGATGTGCTCTGGATCAACATCGTTGATTGGGGCACCGATACCGAGGGAGAGCGTTGTCAGATTGGGACAGCAGGCAAGGGTTTGGAGATAGTCGGTATGGACAGGGTTCCAGAAGGAGCTGGCATCATACTCGAGTTTCAGGTGCTGAAGCTGCGCCCACGGGATCTGGAAACCGCGAAGGTCAAGGCTACACCACGACAGGCTCAGGCCTTTGAGGTTGGGTGCGGAATGCAACACGATTGGGGGTGGATTTTCGCTCGTGGGAAGTGAGTTGGTGTTTTGCAGCTCCAAGTATTCAAGGTATGGGAGGGGACTCTGTGTGAACGTCAAGAGACAGCCGAGAGACCGGGGTGAGAAATGTAGCGCAAGTTTTTTTAGGCGGCAGCTGAGGGTGAGAATCTCCTTGTCAAGATGCATAAGGGCATGCCAAGGGATGAGGGACCCTTTGACGTGATTGAAAGATAGGGATATGGGGAGTGCCCTTGAGCGAGAAAGCCAGACATGCATTGCAAGACTCTTGGATTGCACGAGGGCCTCCCAGTCTTTGCTGCCGGACGGGAAGTCGAGTTGCAACGTGGTCCATAAACTCGGGAGGGAGAAGAGGAGGTAGCGCCATGAACGGCAGACCTGGGCAAGCACTAATGGTGCGACCTTCGGGTCGGCCCTGGGAGTGGGTTGGTCCCAGATGCAGTGCTCGAAGACCCTTGCCATGATGTCCGTGGGCATGCGGCGAACGGGGGACATGAGTGCTTCGAGCTCGTGAACGACGTTTTGGACTTGATCACGCTGGTGTTCGAGACGGTGTACTTGAGCACGAGCCCGCTCGATCTCCTCGGCAAAGGCAGATAACTGATTCCTGCGGTCCTCCAACAAGTGGTAGATGCGCTGAGAGTCCATCGGAGACGGCACTGAGTTTGTGCGGAAGAGCTGTGAGATCGAAGGCTGGAAGAGGAGATTGTGAACAAAGCGCATAAAGTGTATCCGCTGTGGACCTACAGGTATTCTTGGGTCCATGAGGTCGCAGGGGCGGGCGGGGGCACCGAGAAAGGGCATCTGGTGCTGGGTGGAAAGAGGTTAACCCGTGTCCTCGCCGTTGCATGCTGGCATGGATAAATGGGCGTTAAGCGGAGAATGTGTGGAGACAAGGATGGAGTCAGGTGACTTTTTGTAGTGTTCCAGAATAGCGAGTACAGGCATCGTAAAGGGATCCACGCACAACTTCACCACCAACGACCATGTCTGCACGCCGTTTTCTGCTGAGATGGGAGAGCGTCAGTTTGGTCGTGTTATTTCTCAAGGCCGCTGCAAAATACGCACAAACAATCATCGCAACGCTAACGAGCTGGCGTAACGCATACGCGTCGCGCCCCGGAGTCCAAGACATGCCACCGTCCATCCCAGACTTTACAACACCACCCGCAAAGCTAGTTCTCGATGAATTTATCACAAAGGCACTCTCATCGACACCACCAGAGCTGCATCCCTTTTTCGAAGAATTCGGACATCTCTACTCCCGAAAGTAAGACTCACAGCGCTGACCGTCCTGCACGGCACTCACATCCCGATCCTCAGATTATGGCACCAGCTCACGCTCAAGCTGTTCGAGTTCTTCGATCACCCCCTGTCCAAGCCATGCCGCGTAGTCGTCTTCCAGCAGTTCGTGAGGGACTTTGAGCCCAAATTAAATCAGCAGAAACTCGTGGAGCTAGGAACCCGAGTATCGAAGGAGATTACGAGTGCGTTCCATTCTACCTTTTAATTTCCATTAGAACTCATCTCGTCACTCAGATCCACAGGCACAGCTTGGATTTCTGACCGCGCTTCTCTCGCGCATCGACGCTGAAAAGTCAAAGGAGGCATATGTGCTGTTGCTCGCAAACATCGCCCACGCCAAACTCGTATATGGCGATCTCGAAGGAACGAAGAGAGACATGGACACGGCTTGGCAGACGCTTGATCAGCTCGAGGGTGTGGATAGTGCTGTGAATGCATCGTATTATCGGGTAGCTGCGGACTACTACAAGGTGATATGAACGTCGAGAACGTTCTGGTAGACGACCGTGCTGACACAATCGCGATTGCAGGCCAAGGCGGAGTATGCGCCGTATTACAAGCATTCACTGCTGTATCTGGCATGTGTTGATGTTGGGACCGACCTCACGGCGGAGGAACGTTTGTTACGCGCGCACGACCTAGGCATCTCGGCATTTCTCGGGGAGAGTATCTACAACTTTGGCGAACTGGTAGGTGGTTGGGGCTATTTGAAAACGAGTGCTGACGAGTTCATTTGGACAGTTAATGCATCCGATACTGGACGCGCTGGACAACACGCAGTATGATTGGATCAAGAAGCTCTTGTTTACATTCAACGAAGGAAACATTGGCAAATTCGAAGCGTTGGCACCACTTTTTCCGCAGGAGGTGCGTGATGGGTGCGGAGAGCCGTACTGAGACGGGAGAAGTCTGAGGGGGGGATTGATTACAGCCGATCCTGGAACAAAACTATCCGTTTCTTCGACAGAAGATCTGTCTCATGGCGCTGATAGAGTCTGTGTTCAAACGGGGTGCGAATGACCGCACGATGACGTTCCAGACGATCGCCGAGGAGACGCGCCTTGCGATAGACGAGGTGGAACATTTGATCATGAAGGCACTGAGGTGAGCACAAATGGGGGATGTTGAAGGGGGGGCGCGTGTTGCTGATAATCAAGTGCGTGCAGCCTCAAGTTGATACGAGGTACGCTGGACCAGGTGGATGAGAAAGCACACATAACATGGGTACAGCCGCGTGTGCTGTCACGAGGGCAGATTGGGGAGCTGGCTGGTCGGCTGGACGTGTGGATAGAACGGCTGGGCCGGGTGGAAGATCGTATAGCGCCTCAGGTAGCTTAGTGGCGATGACGAGCAATAAAAACCACCTTGTCCTCCTCCTCCCGTCCGATTATCAGAGTCATGTCCGACAAGCACTCGAGACGCACCTCGCTCGCACTCCCCGCCGCCTCGCCCCGTCTCGTGCCTGCCTGGAACTTTCGCGACGACACCACCATCATGCCAGAACGCAAGGGCAAGGTGCGCAGGATCGCCGACGACAAGCACGACAGCTTCGTCGCACAAAAGAAACAGCGCAAAAAGTGGACAGAGGAAGAGACGCAGATGCTCGTCGACGGCTGCAACACCGTACGTATCCCTCCTGTCCTGCTCCTACCCCTTCGTTCACCACCGCGCGCGCCAGTGGGGGGTCGGAAACTGGAAGGCCATCCTCAAGGACCCGCGGCTCAAGTTCGACAACCGTTCCCCGGTCGACCTCAAGGACCGGTGCGTCGTCCGACCCATTCCCTCTTCCCCGTCCCTCTCACTCCCCTCCAGGTTCCGCACCTACTTCCCCGACGCGTACAAGGAGCACTACCCTAACGCAAAGACACATCTCTCCAGCAAGGTCCGCTCCACCCTCCCAGACGGCCGCTCCATCTTCGAAAAAACTCGCTCAAAGAAGCGCCGTCCGTTTACCGAGGAAGAGGACCGTGCCCTAAAGGCCGGCTACGAGAAACACGGTACGGTATGGGCCACCATTGTCAAGGACCCCATCTTCCAGGAGCAGAACCGCCGCTCGACAGACCTCCGTGACCGCTTCCGCAACGCCTTCCCAGAGCTCTACCAGGCCGCAGGCTACAAGCCTCGCAACGCCCCGAAGAAGAAGAGAGACCAGCTCCCCGTCCGCGCAGCAACTGACGACCACCTCCCGTCCATAACATCCCACATCGGCCCAACGCGCCAGAAACGCGCCTCCAGAATCCTCAGAGGCGGAACCAAGAGCGTCCCAGAGAGCGCCACCTGCTCAGAGGACGAGGACAGCTCCGCCGCCGAAGAAGAGTCCACACGCGGGCTCTTTAGGTGCCCCCCTATCACGACAGAGTCGTCTCCTCAAGAGGAGACGCCCTCCTCTGCTGAGCCATTCTCTGAGATGGACATGGAGACGATCGACCCCTTGTCCGAGCCTCTCTCCATCCCCGACTTTATGCCCAGCGCGTCCCAGTCTCTCTCAGAGCTGACCGACTCGTCCCAATCACAGGGCACGTGGTCCAGCATAGAAACGCCGATCCACTCGAGTAGCTGGTCAGCTAACGCCGGCTCTCCGACCTCCTCTCATATATCCTCTGATTACCTTTTCAACCAGTCGCCCTTTTTACGGCGCATGCCCACCATCGGAAAGTCACCCTGGGGGGCGCAAGACTGGTTTTCTGCCAATCCTCGTCTCGACACGTCTACATTCTCCAGCAGCAGCTCCTCGTTCGCCGACGGTCTTTCCCCAGCACCATCGTCCCCCTTTTCCTTTCACCACCTTAATCATGGCGTCATGGATCGGTACGACTTATTTCCGACCACCTTTCACGACTTTGCCTCAGAGGCTGGCGTTGGAGATACACACTCCACCTTCTCTGACCCTGAGATGTTCCCCACTAGCACATTTAGGGGCTTCACCCACCACTCCAACTACGCCGGTGACCTTATTTTTGGTGCACGCACGCACCAGCCGCAGCAGTCGTATTATGGTCCAGGTTTCGGCTTCGGAACACCTGGTCTCGGACTATCAGGCATGCAGCAACCTTCTGGTATGCACCCCATGCAGATACACACGCCCGCACTCCCTGGCATTGACGAGATCGAGCTGGCGTCGATTACGCTCAATGATCAAGCTGAAGTCCCCGCGTCCGCTTCTTCCACCGGCGAAATCGGCATTCAGAAGGACGACACAGAGACGTCTCTGAACATGGCATCCACTCTCGAGCTGTTTGCCATTCCCGCCCATAATATGGAGGATTTGGTTGATCTAGCACGCTCGACGCCGCCTGCGACACCACTCACAGCATCCCGCCCCATGCGTCCGTTGTCGCATGTTCACTCGTCCGCATCGCATGGCCGGTCCATATCTGTGCCGCCATCAGAGCCGCGCTCCACCGTGGCACGTTCGACACAGGTTCAGACGCATTCACAGCCCGTCATTACAACCACGCGGTCGCTGCCTTTTTTCGGCGCGCTTCCTCACCACACTCCAGAATCCGCCGCATTGCATGCCACAGGAGACGCGCAGTCGGGCGTTGATCTGTGGAAGCCGTCGACGACCAACGATTTTCATAATCTGCCCTTTCTCGACTTGCATTATTATAGTGGGAGCCATTCTGCGGATGACCACCATGACGCGAGTGCTGGTGCCACAGACACCTCGAGGCAGGGTCAAGCACTCGACCTGGCACGCTCAAACACATCTCTGAGGTCCGCGCCACCGACTGCGCCGTACTCGTCGGTTAGCCACGCACTCCAGACGGCGCAAGCGTTGCTCGTGGAGACGGCTCCGGAAAGTACAGGTACGGGTACTCGACAGTCGCACCAGCGTGGCATGAGCTTTGTCTCGCCGCAAGACCTGCAGTTACGCAGGGCGAATGACAACAAGCGCAAGCGGGCCAGCTGGGACGGCGGTGCATTTTGAATTGCAGCTTCGTTGCGCCGTTGTCGTCCTGATTTTTTTTCTTTTCTTTTGCGTAGCATCGTCATTACCTGTCAACACTGAGTCGCGCATCTCGTTCCATCCAAGCATTACTTCCTCCCCCCCCTTGTGACTCCCATGCCCCCGCCCCCTTTTTTTAATCCCGTCCTCGCTTCATCGTTTTCATCTGCATCGCTATCCCATCCATCACGTCGCCATCGTCCCGCCGTTATCCAGTCAGGCGTCCGACGATCTCTCGCACACGCACGCATACGTTTTCGTTTTCGTTTTCTCGTTTTCTTTTTTTTCTTCCGCACGTTTTGCGGTATGCAACGACGCATTATAATCAGCCAGTACACGTACTCGTATATAGTCTGCACTGTCGCTGGCGGCGGTTGCCCTTCTTTTTAAGCCATGGGCGCGCTTCGTTTTCGTAACACTCGCAGCTGGTACTCGTTGTATATATGACGGCCTCGATGGTCCTTTTTAGTCGTCGCTGAAACGCGAAATAGCAAACGTGTTATATGCTGGGGTCGTGCGTCCGAGGAAACGCTGTATCGGCATGTCGACCTCTCCCCCCCCCAATCTCGTTAAAGAACATACGTCACGAATCGAGGAGATAGATATATGCGTCGACGCGAGGCCATCGATTCCCCTGGCGTCCACCGTCGAAATCGGTCGATGCTGTTGCACCGTGCCGTTTCCACGACGCACGCCACGTTCCCCCCCCGAAAGCGCTCTCCTTTCGGATATGACACGCCGCGATGCGGACTCAGATAGTGAGCCAACGCGAAAGCCAAGCTGTCCATGACGCACGACACTGATGCTGATGATGGCGATGGCGATGGCGATGGCGGATAGCGGACCTCGGTGATGTGCGTCGTTTGTGATCTGAGTGGGAGGAGATCTGATTCGGTCGTCAGGAGGGACGAGGGGAGGACGATCTGGGGATCAGCGTCTCTGGGACTTCGTCTTCTCTCTCCCCACGTGCACACGCTGCACGCCTCTTCCCTCTTTTTTAGCAGGCCATCGATACGATTGGTACCGGGGGGGGGATGGCACGGCACCGTCACGGTCCAGTCGTGTGGGCCGGGGCCATCAAGCGTGCCTTGGCACGCGCCACCAGCGAGGCAAGCGCGTTCGTACGTACGACGGCGGGCGCGCAGTGACGCAGAGCTCGAGGCCTTGCGTCCGCGGATCGGCGAGCCCCATCGATGTCCTTGGAACGATGACGAGGGCTCGTGTGCGAGGACGGGTTTGAAATAGGGATAGCTTTACTTTCGGATCTACACAATTGCGATGGGTCTGAAACGCAAACGTTTTTTCTGGTCACGAGCCGTCGTACCCGGGTCGTCGTCGCTCGCGCTCGTTTGCTGCCACGCGTTCGTACACGCATTCGGCAAAGACCGGCACCGGGGGGAGGAACGAGGATGGGACGCTCGTCAGCTCGTGTTTCGTCGGCATTTGGCTGCTGGTTTGGCGTCGGTCGTCTTTTGGTCTCATGGCGTTGCACGGCGCTCCGTGATAGTCTACTCGCGATCGTACGACAAGAAGATACGGTGGATTTCCCATGTTGCGCGATACGCCAAATCAAATACCGACAGTCGTACCACCGACGTTCCCCTACGAAAGATACGGCAAATAAAGCAGTGTCTACGAAGCGGGGAGCCTCGACGGTCCCGCTTCCGCATTGATGTGCACGCGCCTGACAGGCAGACGAACAGGTCCAGACTGCCAGTCTACAGGACATGGCGCTCCTTCCCCCCGGGCGTCCGGTGGCAAAAGGAACTCGATGTCCTCGAACATGTGCGGGAACAGGATCGCGAGCATGTCGTCCACCCTACTTTGGACGTGAGTCTCTGAGAAAGGCAAATGAGGAGACGCTGCGCACTTGAAGATAAAATCGCCTTTTTGGGCCAGCTCCCCTTTCTTGGCTGATTTCGTCGGTAAGTCGACCAGTTTTTTTTGCGCGTCCGTCGCGAAGGAGGTGACATTGAGGGTTCCAGCCGAGTTGTCCTTGGTGTAAAGGGACAGGCCCTGTCTGGCAGCAAGATCGAGAATGTTTTTCTCCACGGTGTCTGAGCTGGTTCAATGATCCTCCATATCATCTGTATATGTCCACGCGTACCTGCAGCATAGTAGCAGAAAACTGCTCTCGCAATCAGAGTACCACCGACAGTCAGTGGGAGGAGTGGCATACCTTCCGTGGCGCGAGTTTGACCGAGTCGATCAATACGTGCGATAGCTAGTTCATGATTGAGTGACAACCCGATACTCAATCGCACAGTTACCTTGCACTTCGAAACCGTGATTCACGACGCTCTCCAGGAGAAATACTCGAGAAGCACACGTGACGTTCAGTCCAGCGTTATCGCGTTCGCTTTACGACCGTTGAGCAGAGAGTCGCGCTAAACCATGATTTACGTACCCGTGCAAGAGGAGAACCTGAAGCGATGGATCGATTCGAAATCTTTTCGCCCCACCGTCCTTGCCTCTCCCCTGATTCTGATCCAAACGTATATAGGGTATGCCTGGAACGGTCTGAGTCGACATATTGGTATGCTGACCGCCACTTGCCGTTCGAACGAAGTGCATGCTCAATGACTGGATAACACGCTCAACAACGAGCTCCACAGAGAACAAAGGGACCACAAACTCACTGGTCAATGAATCAGCCCATGCGGAGAAAACGATACTCTTGGCCCCAGGGTCTGTAAGCTGGATGTGCAGCAAATGCCGAACGAGCGTCTGAATCTTGCTTCCGTAGCTTCCATTCGACTCTATCGTCTGGATGTCTGCAAATAGACTGGGATCTTTTGATGGCCGATCAGTATTTGCTAACGTCACTCGGTAGCACCCACTCACCGATCACGTTATACTGGATTTCTCGACGGGAAGTGGGGACCGGTTCTCCGTTGTTCAGTAAGGGCCTTTGAGGAGGCGGCTGATCTTCCTGGAACGTGAAGCGTTGTAGTTGGCTGGGAATGATAGGGGCCCTGAAAGAAACTTTTCAGTTAGTGACCGTGAGTAGTGAAATGGAACACACCGGCAAACGGGACACGCCCTTCCTTGACCATGAGCTGTCCATGCCCTCATGCATCCCTTTGAGTTGTCCATAGATTCGATCAACCGATCACTGTTAAGAGACGTGCAAAACATACCTCACAAAAGATATGCGCACTGTCAAGACATCAGCGTGCGATCCCCTCCGGAGAAAGGCCTCGTACCATTGAGTAATAAACCCTCGCGAGAACTCGCCCTGACATAAAACGCAAACGGCGTCTTTGTTGTTCACACCTGACCCACCTTCGGCAAGATATTGCAAATATCGCTGTCGTGCACTCTTTGTCTTGATCCTGGCGCTTAGATTGGCATGGTCGAACATGGTCGAGTTCATCGCATCGACGACGGAACCCTCCCATTGGGCCTCAGCCACGGTATCTGAGATCTCTTGGAGTTGTCGGAAATAGCTGGTTGTGGGTAAATGAACGAGTCGCGCGAGGAAGAGGTATGGATACAGACACTATGCGATCATTGAAAACCTTCCGTAACACGGCGAGGTCAGCATCGAGTTTGTCCGTGAGTTCCTCTGTCATTAGATTTGCTTCAGCCCGCGGTCCGATATCGCAAAACAAGGGAATTACTCACGCAGGCTCGCTATCAGTGCCCGTAATCTCGCAGCCCCGTCCTTGCTTATGATCTTCTCTGGGTCGCTCTCCTTCGGAATACGAGCAGCGACAGTGGAAAGGTCTACCACGACCGATTTGAGCGCACGTTCGGTCAGTTGCAGCTCCTTGCGCTGCTCCAGCAACTTCCCGTACAGCACTTCATGTTGAGGCTGTACTTCGATGTCACTTGGAACATCCAAGGTCCCCTGGTTCTGGGACTTTGCACGAGCGGCGGCGTTGGTGTTCCTCAACTTTTTCTCCCTTCCTTCGTGTGCTGCCAGAAGCGTCCGCTCTGCGGCGATTGTCTCCCGGCGGTCAGCGAGGAGCGCGGCATAGGCTTGCAGATAAACCTCTGCCTCGCCTTGAGTATCCAGCGTGCGGGCATATTCTTCTCCGTCCGCTTGTTCACCGTTAGAGTTAAGTTTTTGAGTAAGCAGTTCGACGATCTTCGTACGCCACCGCCAGATAAGAGCAGATTGCTCGTTGAGCACATCTTCGATAATTTCGTTTGCTTCTTCGAACTGAGATGCATGAAATTAATGCAGGAAGAGTCCAAACAGAAGTCGGGATGGTGGCGCTCACCAAATGCGCTGATCTAATACCTCCGCCCTCCATGAACGGTAATGGGATTTGCAGTGCTCGTTCTGTCACGCGCTTCCCCGTCGCAGCAATGTTCAGCATTCGCATAGCCTTGTTCGCCGCCTCCTCCGTAGCTATCCAATCACGAGGTTCAGTCCGAGAGGGTGTGCAATACAATACAAACTCACACTTGAGAAGGTTCTTCCTCAAGTTCTCTGCGTCCTCGTACGCCGCGTCTTCCTCGTCTGAGCAGGAAGATCCAAGAACGTGGTACACATCTCCCTGCAAGAATTTAACCCGATGAAGCACCATGACACATTCCCGCAGACGAGCTTGCAGTGCCATCCGCTTAACCCTGTGGTCCTCGCCCACTGGCGTCTTGGGTAACCCTCGATCTTCAACGTCTACTTCGTCTTCCGAGTCGAGGTCGAGATCCATTGGTGACCAATCATGTTCGAGTTCCCTCCCCTTTCCGTTGCCAGCATCCTTCTCTATGCGCTGGTCTTTGAGCATGTTTATTTTCCTTGAGTCCCTCAATGCCTGCGCCTCTTTCTTGAGAGCATCGCCTTTCAAGTTGTGCTGTGCTATGCAGGTTTTGATCTCGTCAATTAGCTGGACTATTTCTGTTTCCGCAGTGAGCACATGCTCGAGTGCCCGTTGGTACCGGTCACCATCGTTTGAGTGGTGTTGCTGAAGTTGGGCAAGGCGAGTCATTGCTAAAACCTAGATAGTCGAGGAGATGAGCGGCGTCTTGAATCGAATCCGAGAAAAGGGTGAACTACACACCTTGGCTTTGCGATCCTCTGCCAGGTTTCTCCAGTTTTGATCTTTCATTGACTACGGAACCAATAAATGTGAACGTAACACTGATGCGAGGGGCATCCGCACCTCCAGAACGTCTGCCATACTCTTCAGTGCACCCGATTTGTTTAGCCTGTCACCTTGCTTCCACAGTTGCCCAACCTGTATCACCCCAAAATCTCATGACGGGCGTTAAAAAAAAAGTTTCAGGCGACTTACCTGGGGATGTGTACATATACCTCTTAACCTTCTTAGCACGTTCCTGAGGACACTCGCATCTACCTCCCACCCTTCGTATGCTGCTACCCCACGTGCATCTAGCCCAAGCTCGGCAAGCGCCTCTTCCAGGGCCTGGTCGTATACCTTTCCAGTTTCATGCATTGAGGACTGTTTCCGAGCCGTCACAAATCAAAAACAACCCACGTGTCGCTCGACCCGTCCAAGTTCGATGCCCACTAAATATCGCCGTTGCTGAGGTATCATCAACTCGTTCTTGACAGAAGACTTCAACGTTCTGTGTCGTGGACTACATAAGCAACCATGCTTTGCTTTAATAATATGGTAACTAACTAACCTGACAGAATACCTCTGAAACAACGACGCAAACAGATCTTTGAACCCGCGTTTCAAAATTCTATCCCACATTCGCGCAGGCTCCACAAGATCATTGATGCGCAAGAACCGAAGAACGCTGATAAGGTCTGATACCTGGGCACGCGCCGGTGTTCCGGAGACGGCAAAGGAGGATAAACGAGGAATGAGAGAAACCATTTCTCTGTAACGAGAGATGTCAATCCCACGGCGAAACAGAGAGAATCGTGAGAGGTGACGACAAGGAAAACGGACTCAGCCCTGCCAGTCCCCATCATCTGAACTTCGTCCATGATCACCCGATACCATTCACACATCACCAGTGGACTCCTTGGTCGCCTCAAAGCCTTGTATTCTACGTCTTGTCTGCGGGGGCGGTTGGGAGGGGGACGAGCAACAGTCATGTCCATTCGAAGCACATTATATGTTGTGATGCAAATGTCGAACTGGTTGATGTAATTGGGCCAGTCAAGGACAGGATCAGAGTTCGAGTCTAAGTCATCCACGGTATCAGGCTCTATCTCGCCTATGACACCGTTGTCACGCTGCAAAGCATCGGCGTTCCTTTTTCCATTCTGCTTGGCTTTGTTTTTGCGATGAGCGGTCGTGGAACGACGCTTCGCTCTCTCAGCTTCAACGTCGGCCTCCGTTATCGGTACCTTAATCTTGGCCCAACCTTCATATAAAAAAACTTTGAGATCAGGTGCATAGGTGGCAAGTTCGTCCGCCCACTGGGCGGCTAGCGCGGGTGGTGTCACAACGAGAGTCGTCTACGAAACATGGAAGGTTAAGAAAAGTCGTACGGTAGGGCTGAAATGCCACCTTGATCTCTTTGACGTGAAGTCTCGCTTCTAGATCCCATCTTTGGTTCGAGGGGTTCCTCTCCGGAGCTGGATTGAGGAGGATTAACGAAAGACATTCCATTGTTTTCCCAAGACCTAACGAGAGTCATACGTAAGCCAATTAGCCAGAGAGAGATGGGAAGGAGCAAACCAGGCTCCTCAGCGAGTATGCCCCCCAATGCCGTATGGGGTCCGGGAGGGACTGGACTAAGAGCACTTGTGAGGCGGTTGAAGAAGAAATTTCGACTCCCGAGTTCTACTTCTTCCCAAAATAACGGTAAGGGCTTGCTTTTTGCACTTGAAGCAGCCTCCAGATGGTCGGACGGCACTACGGTCCCTGTTGGCGTGATCCGTTTACCTTCACGCTCTATCATCCATGCGACAGTACGCCTCTGGAAGGGCATCAACGTGGCGAGCAGCCCATCGGGCTGCAACGATTCGTAGCTCATACCCTGCACAAGAGGGGGCGCTGGACACATTGCCTTGAGAAAGAAGGGGATAGTCACGTCCACCACTTCTTCCATAGCATTGTTATATACGTGGCGCGTGAGAGGCGTTTTGGAGAGGAAGCAAAGAAGTCGGCGTTGCAGACCCTCGAGTTCGCTGTGACCGCGCTGAGCATGAGTATCCTTGAACGGGTTATACATCTCAGGTATCACAAGCGAGAGCGTGAAGCGAACACGAAGTTCAAACGGAAAGTCACATATTGGGTTACATGCGCCCTCTGGAAGAATGCGTAGTTGGAGACTCGCCTCTAGTTTTGTGCGACGATGGGACTGAAGGACAGTGCAGGCTGTGACAAAGTCATGGTGCATACCTGACGGGTGCATATTTTGGCCCTCAAGGTCGTCTTCAGCAAGGCCGTCCGGCCATGGGATGTCCGGAAGCAAAGCCAGCCACTTCTCGTCTTTTGAAGGGACGTCGACAGCAGATGGCTGGAGTTGGCCAGAAACTGCCAAAAGACGACCACTGTAGCTCGCTATGACGATCCTCCCCAAATCTATTTCCTGCGGAAGAGACGTGTTTCTCTGATGGGCTTCAATGAGAGAGCACAGCTTCTTCTCCTCCTTGAGCCATCCCCATTTCGCCACGGTTTCGTCGTCGGCGTAGTACTCCGAGTTGTGGTCAACCA
>JBBPKC010000060.1:13633-51383 GCA_038089055.1 Tylopilus aff. balloui | reverse complement strand
ACGGGGAGGGTCAAGCGGGTTCTGTGGAGGATCCAGTAAACGGTACGAAAACTTGAGGAACAGGTCTTTCATATCTTCCTTCATCGGATATCGAGACTGGGCAAGGTTGGAGAATGTGTAGGGATGGATGTAAGCTAGTGTTTCCCGTCGATTATAACGAGCAGATGAGGGCGAAAATCGCTTGATCAGGCGGGTCGGCAGAACCCGCAATACGGTAGCTGGTAAGGACGGCTTCACGAGTTCTCTTTTCATCACGCCATCTTGAGGGGAATCGGATGAGACACCATCGATAGCTTTTTGGCGAGCATGCATCTTTGGCGTGATACTGATTTCGCTGTCTGTTGTCAGGAGGGCTGCATTGCCTTTGGTTGCTGAGACCAAAGAGACTGTGGAGGTCGATCAGAAGAACAAGGGGATCAAGGCAACAGAGCTCACCGACAAGGAGGCGAACTCTTGTGCGTCCCAACACCCATACATCAATTTCTTGGCCGACCTTTGCGACCCGAACCTGAGATAACAGAGTAGACTCGACATGAGGGGCATGGATTTCCTGGAAAGGGGATGAAAAAGTATGTCGATGGAACCAACAAAGTGGACCCACGATGATTTCCCAGTCGTCTACAGTGAGAGGTTCTGCTCCCACAGAAATTGCAAAGGGGAGATCATACAATAGACCGATCTCGACCTGTAGATGTGAACACAACTCTTGTTCGAGAGGCAGGAAACATACGATATCGCCCTCGGCGAAGCCAAGGCCTTGCGCATACTGAGGATCGATCTCGATCGTCTCTAATGCGTTTTCTCGTGCATCTGCATTGAAATGGGCGAGGGAAGAGGAAGAAGCCATTCCAGTCCATCCTACATAGGCCTCAACTTTTGAAGCTTGAGTGTCGCGTTTCAAGTGTATGGCAAGCGTTTGTGGCCGCTGTCGGGTGTGATGTGAAGGTTTATTTGAGGCACCGGTGTAGAGCACGCACGCACTATAGATCGTTCCAGAAGAGGCCCATAGATTGATATGGGTAAATTCGCGAGCGATGACTTTAGGGACACGAAATGTATTCGAGCGCGTCGTGGCATCGTCGTCGTGTTTGTATACAGCCAAGCGGTGGGGCACACATCCCACAACGACTGTAATCGTACACAAGGCTCAGAGCAGATATTTTAAAGCAAGCTACCTCCTCAACGTCAAAGCCAATGCTCGCGAGGAAGCCGACAACCGTATCTTTGAGGAGTGAAGATGTGCCCGGGTGGCAGCCGCAGTGGCACTCACTCAGTCCCGGTATCGACGCTGAGCTATAAGCCGATCCAAACGTTAACGAACGGGACGACCTCGGTGCTGAATACGGTGGTGATCAGTGACCCCATGATGGTCAACGAATACGTTTACGAGATTTCGACTACATCGAGGTGTTCACTGGCTTCACTGCGCTGATTCCTCATACACCGAATCCGAAATTCTACTTGCAGAGCGATACGTACTCCAAATGGTCGAGTGGAGCCTATCATCTCCAGATCTAGTGCGCTCCTCCCGGCGTACCAGCAAGGCCGACGACTATCGGCATGTATCTCTTGGACATTGAGGCACTCGAACAGCGATTAATGGCTAGTCCTACATCCCTGGTGGCCACCGCTTGTTAGTTTTGTTTTCCTGGCTCGCTTGACTCTCGGTAATTATAAACGGGTGAGTACATGCCCTCCCAGTGTCCATCAAATGCTATATTTCTTTCGGGAAGATGGCGAACTTGGCACACTAATTTTCTTGCACTGAGAGCTCGTTACTCCCAGCCGTGAACCTGATGTTGAACCACATACTATACCCATTCAACACAAGTAATTCCACAGGAAGTATGCTGGGGAGCGTCTCTTGAAGGTAAGCGGACCCGATATCATCCACTGACGTCGCGTTCAGGTGAGCACCCGGGCAAGGTGAGTGGGCGCTCAAGCGATGGGAGGAGAGTGCAGGTGTCCCCGAAGGATGACCTGCCAAAGTTGAAGGCTCTCTGTCGGACCGACCGCGAGTGCCTAGGTACATTCGCTGAGAGTGGTGATGTCGATGCCATCGAGGAAGCCTCGTAGCTGCCGACCGTAATTATTCTCTCCCCCTTGCGACCATCTAGAAAGATCACTCCATCGCATTTCCACGAACACCCTATATCCCAATCACTCCATCCCAAATATTATCCAACAGCCCCTACGCTGTGCAACCAAGAATTTCCTCGTCACTGCCTTTCTCATTCATCATTCGTTGTGCTGTATTAGCTCCCATGCAAGTACCGTCGTGTACACCCATTTCAATACCTTTATCTTTGACTTGACTCGCCCGTCCACCATAAATAGACCAGTGGGTGGGATAAAACGCAGTGTGCAGATGTTTCGGAGTCTACGCCATATTGACTGCTGCGCGCTGCGCTGAATATTGCCTCCTGGGTCAGTCAGACGTTAGACTACCTCACCTTCCGTCCTTGCCCGCATCTACCACCATAGAACAGTCGCCTATGAACAGCCCTCGCAATGGTTGTTCTTGACGAAAAGTGTATCATTCCTCCTCCACCTTACGCTGCAGCTGGCTCCGTTGCTCCCGGACCACCGCCATTCCCTTGCAGTCGGACCCATCAAAGCCTAGCAACATTGCCCCCACACTTACTCCTCAAGATCGTATACATGACGTTTCCTCAGACACCCGGGGTAGACGAGAGTCGACTCGAGCGTCAACGCAAGACACTGTACTGGTTGTCGCACCAACTTCGCTTGGTGAACAGGTCGCTTTACATCGGTGATCACACCTTTTTTTATGATGTGGAGACCTGAATCTGACATATCCGTTAGCTTGCATGCATGTACTGCGCTCTACTTATCTGCGCGCCTATGCATCCCTCATCCGCGCTCCATACACATCCGACCCTTTCCCTCTTTCCTCTTCAACCTCGTCCCCTGCTGGCTCTGTACGAACAATACAACGCGAGACACGAGTCTTGGATCTCTTCATTGCACTCAAAGTACGCCAGGACGTGTTGTTGGATGACACCGAACTTCACCTCGAACGTGAAGAGTCCTTCAAGGACCTGTTTGACCTAATGCAGCCACGCAGCCGTCTGGAAGATCTCGTGCGCTATTATGGTCTGCGGGAGGGCGTGGTGCACACGAACCCCGCTGGCGTGTCCTCTTTGTCGGCCACGTCCCTGTCTCTGCCCGACAATGATGTTGGCTCGAGCAGATCACCAAAGCATCGCACGAGTACCAACAGATCTACTCCACTCCCATTCTCTAACCTCTCCGTGTCCCTTTCTCCTCGCAAGGTGGGCCTTGTCTTAACCACCTCAAGCAGGAAACGAACCATCTTGGAGGTCACCAGGACAAGGGATGAGGTGTTGGAGGTTGTCGCCAAGAAACTCGTCAGGCAGCTCAAGATCTGGCTGAGCGAAGTGTAAAGGACATTGATGCAGGTGATATAGACAGTTCGGAAAGGCTATGATAATGCGCAGAGTCTGACACACTTTGTAACATGCTGCTCTCAGTCACCCCACCCGCTCCTGGACCTGTAATGCGCGGTACCTTAGTAAAGTCACCCAGCCTTCTGGTACCACGTACATTTTACCCCTATTATACGATGTCGGGTTTCGTTCCTCCCAACCTTATTTGTCGCAGTCAATCATGCAAACCACACATTTATTTCGAGATACACACACGTTCTGTATGTACAGGTCAAACAGTTGCCAAACAATGTTTTTATGAACGAAAAGAATGTTCAGTCGCCGGCTCCTTCGAATTCCACAGCACACATTTTCTCTCGACTTTCTTAAAGTGGGTGCTCATTCAGAAGCCTGTTCACCGTAAGAACGTCGATCGTCCAAGCCATATGTGTGACTCACATGTGAATCGATAGTTTACCGAAGTGCAACCCAGTCGCACGCCCGCATAGATTGACTGATGTACCACGGCATCCGGATGACCGTCTCCTTGTGCAACTCGTTGTCCGGGCAATTCTCGCTGCACAACACGAATCTCCCCATCCCCGACTCCCGTCCCGTGTACAGGCATACTGTCGGCGGGCGCGCCGCGCGGAAATAATAAATCGTCCCTGATATGGTGTCGATGAGCGTGTACAAGTCATCGTCCTCTCCTGCATTGTTGGGCACAGACTTGAGTGCATCAAATTGGGCTGCGTCTCCACGTCTGAACACGCCCTTTTCGGTCTCGGCCAGTGGGGTACCGGAGGGGCTGTAAGCCGTTCTTGGCAAACCGAAGATCCCACCTCCGTACAAGTGTGTGGAGGCTTCTTCCGCGGAAATCAACCCCTTGACGCCAATCAACCATGGTTGTGCCCGCACTATGCGTCCAGATGATCCATATGCCACCAAGAGGGGGGCAATTAACATTAGAATGAGCGCAATGATCAGGGGGGCAGGTGTACCACCAAACCCCACAAAAGAGATCCCGATGATGAGAACTTCCCAAGAGAGGTATGGGATGAAGAGGGCAATCGCCCGCTTGATCGAGCGCCGCACAGCGAAAGCAACTACAGGAAAGTTTTTCCAGCGGATGGCAGCGGCTCGACAACCTCCAACGACAAGGGCTTCTCGTTCCGTCAGCCCCACCACCTGGATTTCCGGTTCAATGTCCCACAAATTTGCTCCCCATTCGTCTTCTTCCGCATACCAGCAAGCAGTGTCGAAAATCTGAGAAGGCAGAAGAGAAACCATGCGTTCCACGAGGCGGTCGTTGTCATTAGCCATGGAAAGTCTGACAAGTGCTTGTAGTTCCGTTTCCTGGAAGTGGGGATGGATTCGATGCTCGAAGAAGCCCATCAGGGCGTACACCCTCTCTGCCCTGAAGTATTGTCGAGCGCCTGGTTGCGCAAGTCTCTCCAGAGTCCTGCTCCCGCGTCGCCAAAGGGCGGACTTGAGGAGCGAGAGCCTTTCCAACCTCTCCAACGGATCCTTCAGCCCGTATGCGTTAATGATGGCGGACTCCTGGGCAAAGCCTGCGTAGGCGCGATTCGCGAGTTGATGGAGAGTAATTGGCGTGACATTACCACCTCTGAACCTGAAGCGCAGCTCACGGCTCAGCAGCGCTTCAGGAAAAGTCCAGAGACGGTGGCCATATGCCACCCATGAACTCTCTTTTGAGACTTCGCCGGGGGGGGAGAGCATGATAAGCGTGAACTCAGCTCCACGGTAAACATCCGCCATACGATATAAATCCTTGTCGACCTCCTCGGGTAGCCGACCCTCCGCTTTGTCCAACAAGGTCAAGTCAATCCAATAGGCGGACTGATGGAGGGATGCGACGACTCCTTCGACCTCTGTGATGAAATCTTCCTCCAGATCTGCCCTATCATCCTTGGCTGTACCCTCAGGTACGACCTCTTCATATCGGTAGGAAATGGCAATATATTTCTGTTGCTTGATGATGTCAGGGTCAGAGCAGACCTTCCAAGTCCCAGACTCAGAGTCGTAGATGACGAGTCGACGGGGATGTAAGAGGTGCGTGGTATCGTGAACAGGCTCCGGTCCTAGTTGAGCGCTTCGGAGAGAATACTCGCGAGGAGAGCGGGCAACCCAGAGCTGTCCGTAGTATCTCGACAAGTAGGGAGGATAGAGTCCGTTGTGTCTTGGTAAGTTAAATGGCCAGATAAGGGCAAGCGTGAACCAAACCCAGCGCACGAACCAAAGGGGGATCTGCCGTAGTTTTAATGGTGGGTTGAGCACAAGCCAGAACGCAAGCTTGGTTGGTTGAATGTCGCTCCCGATGGAAACCTCAATTCTGCCGTTGTGCTGACGTCTGGGATGGACTGCTTGGACTATGAGTGGTTTGCACCTCCCGGTAGTGGGGCTAACATATCGCTGCTCCAGCCCATGGTTCGTGGGGCGATACTGGCAATCATAGCAGCAATACGGCCCACTGCTGTATTGTGAGCCGTATTGAATCTCGCGGAGCGTCTGCATGAACAACGACTCGGATTCTCTGGATGAAGATATTGAGCAAGACATCCCCCGCTCACTGGAAGGCGACTGACCTGTGTACGTCGAAGCGGGAAACCTGTTGACTGTGGAATTTCCCCCGAATCTTATAGTTGCGGCGCACAGGAACTGGTTACTAGGTGATGGCGTCAAGTCCTGAGTTTGCCGGCATCATCAGACGGCCAACGGTGCCTGTGAAGTCTGGACTCGGGCAAAGTAATGAATGATTTTGCGCCACGGCCCTGCCCAAAAACTGGTGCGTACCTCGTGTCCGTGTACCGTCAGTCCAGGGATCAAGATTGTGTTCATACTTGCGAAGACCTCAACGAGTATATTAGGAACCCACCAAACCCCTAAGTAGCCATTATTACAAGGCTGTTCGAAAAGAACGAGACAGCCAGACGGAAACAAAGAGTAGGCGGGAAATTCAAGGTGCCCTGACATCCTGTATTGTACCTAGGCCCGTCTGGCCATCGGGCCTCAGGGTCAGCACAGTTATTGTTGCCATTCACTGGACATTGAGGGTATCAGTGAGTCAGATCGTACCGTGACTGTCACTCCACAGGGCCAGCGGACTTTGAATGCCATGTCCGCCAAGCCCTGATGCAAATGCCTCGTCTTCTCTTCCCGCCAATGTTGGGATATCATGGCGGTGACCACCACCCGCCCTACCATATATGAACCACCCCTTGTCCGACCAGAATCGTTAGAACATGTACTATCTTTGACAGCAGACTGTTCGCTTCCGAGCAAGGACGGGGTTTATGGCAGTATGTGGCACGATCGCCCTACATGCCGGTGCGCATCCTTGAACGCAACTGGTGATTAGTATTAGGAGGACCCTATGTGCGACGCAAGTCCGCTTCAGACAAGCTCTGTGCGGATAATTATCATCGCTCAAGAACCCCGCTCTCCATCACACAGATTAGAATCCGACTAAACCAGTGTATTTTTTGATCCTGGTGAGTACCCATTTCGTTCCTAATTAAGCCCCTTAAGCGCCCCGTCCATCCCATCATGTCATGAAACAGTGAGCGAACGCATGTCGCTCTCCGTTGCTCCGACAGCGCAGTCGGTGCCAGCCATGGTCCCGGTCAAAGTCACCACTGAGCAAAGGCGAGGAGCATTTTGATCTGGCTTGGGCATGCCGACACCTTTGGCCTTTGGCCTCTTTGGCGTTGCTGGTCGTCGTCAGGCGCGGTTCACCACTCGAGGTGTGGTGGGATGAACATGTCCCACTACGCAAGTTTCATTTAGTCCAGTTCTTAGGGATGCGACTGGTGAGCGTTTCCTCAGATAGCAAGCTTTTGTGAATGTTCCGGACAAGGGTCCTGTGCAGTGGTGTATTATGTCTGATTGGCCCAGGTTCCGGCACACCGCCGGCGCAACCACTTACTGAAACTAAATCTGGCGTTGTCTCGCTGGATGATTACCGCCAGTGGACTGAAAGGCTCACAAATATAGTCTTATTGGTGAACACGCCCAAATAGACAAAGTAGAGTTCCTGACCATGCATTTAGGAAACTTCGTACCCATCGGCGGAGGCTCAGAACAACAAGGTGAACGTGGGCGCGTGATTGAGTCGATTGTCTAATTTCGACCTCTGACATGGCAGCGCTTTCTCTAGGATGATTTCGCGTGGCGATCACATCCATATACCAGTGGGGTGCTCAGGCGATATATCATGTTCACCTCGACGTATAGATTAGAAACCAAACCAATCCCTTGAGTAAATTTTCGGTGACTGAGCGTTATTAACAGAGAAGCTGTGTATACAGGAAGTGCCAACCGTACTGATGGTCACCATGGTGCGAGGAGATGTTCGAGGTGTCCCGCGGGATCCCATCTTTTTTCAAACTTAGTCCCGCCATGGAGAATTGTTTTAGCCGAGAATTCGCGCCGCTCAGAGTCCTACTGAATCTGTGCCCTTTCCGAAAGTGGCGAGTACCCACCGCGTCGTTTCCAAATGAAAGGCACTCATGAAGGCTACCTCAGTATTGAGACCCCCGAGGCACCTAGTCTGGGGCTATCTCCTAGATAGAACACTTTGTGTCATGAAAGTTGATAATAAAATACTTAGATGATGCGCTCCGGACCAGCGACTCGATCAGTGATCGAAGTCGTTACCCCGCAAAGGCCCAGAGCATGTGGTCTGGCTTGGGAAAACCGACTCAGACCGACACCTTCTGCACTTGACGTCTTGTCGTCATTGGGTCTGGTTCAAGACTACCTCGCTCGAGCTATAGACATGCCTACCGTGCAAGTCTTGACCAAGTTCCATTGCAATCCCCAGGGTGAGCGACCGCCGACGATATCCCCCAGAGCCAGTTTTTGTGAGTGTCGCAGACAAGGACGTCAGTGAGCGCTTGTGGCGATGCCACATCCATGGTCCGCCGGCTCATCCACTTGACGAAGCCAACCGTGGCAAGGTTATCTGACGGTGGCTGCCAGTAAACCGAGAGGCTCACATATAAAGTCTAATGGATAAAGCTGTCAAGACAAAGTGAGCATCGTGACCATGGCGCCAAGAACCTTCGCACGTGCTGACAGTAACTCTGACGGAACAAGACAGATGCGCACGCCCCGTGTTCGAAACGTAGCGCCTTCATTTTCGGCTGTCAGTGCATTGTCCTGATTGTCGCCACCCGGGTTGGGCGAGGATCCGGCCTCGTTCAGGTTCTTTCTCAAATCCAGTGCATCGGTCAACCGGGCCGAAGCAAGGTCAGGGTCGCGGATTTGAGTCGCTAGCGTCGACCCTATTTGTGAGTTGTCCGCGTCCTCTTAGAACAGTGACGCTTGAAGAAAAGTCACGGCCGTCACTTTGTAGGGGGCTCCATTGACCTCTGTATAGGGCTGCCGCCTCGACCAGCCGTCTCCAGTTTCTTTGGACGGTCAACGTAACGAACGACATCTGACTCCTACTGTAATGATCTCATGGACGGCGGCGAGTATTTTATATCCACCAGTCAGAAGCTGTAACAACCTTCCTGTAAAAAAGATGGTTCCAGAATTTGCTGGCAAGGGCTGCGCCTCGGATCATCCATGGACCCTTTGCCCTTTGCCTGGGTACGCTGTCTTTTAAGGACAATGTCTCTGACTCGGGAGCCGAGTTAATGACATTCCGGAGAACACCCGTGGATCCAACGTCAGACTTAATGCTCATTTCTGTGTTCCTTGATCGGTAATGAGGGCGGGCAGAAGCTCTTTCACGGCCAAAAATAACAGGTGTCCACATGAGCATAACTTGTGACAATGAAGGCACGGGAGCCGCAGGCCACATGATGGAGCGGGTGAGAAATAAGGTGGAGGAATGGAGGAAACGATATACATACTGTATTACCATTAGATGATCTGCGTATTGCTAGTTTCCACGTTCAGGCTCACTTGTGCGAAGGAGCTGCTGCATGCGACATCCTGTGGTTCCAACCCCGGCTTGATCAGCTCAAACCTCATGGCTTCGCCAATCCGAATATTGGTACGTATACGTGAAAGTGCGAAGACTCAAATCAGACTATCCTTTGCTCTCAATATATGGTCCAGGTAGGAGGGAGAGACTAACCTCGAATGGCCAACCCTGTCGAACAGAGCGCCACCTTCAGAATCTTCCAAAGAGAAACTGCATGAAGACAGGAAAGTAACGTCCTCTGCAGCAAACAAAGATGCTTTTTCGCGTAGCTCCTCTGCTGCATTAGCATGTAGTAGCTGAACAGTCCTGAGTTTTGGTGCCGTCAGGGTCCTGAGAGCAGAAACTAAAAATTGGCAGTGGGAAAGCGGTCCCTTTGACGTTTTAGAGTATAGACCGAGGTAGGAAATAGCCGGAAAAACAAGGCTTGGCTTCAGCTCGAGCCAGGAACGAAGATAGATAGTGAGCTTATCGAGCACCCTGCAGCAATCTGACAACAGATGGAACTCGTTCTGCAAATAGTCTCCCGGAAGACAAAAGTCGAGAGTGACAGAGGTGAGATTCGCGCAAGATAGTTTCACAAAATTCCTCCATGCGTGATCGAAGGAGGGGGGAATGCAATCATAAGTGAGCTGACGGAGTGCAGGAAAGGGGTTTGCATCTTTGTCTCGTGGAAGGTAATCTCGCAGAAAGACAGACATTAGACTAATGGATTCCAGTTTTGACATGACGGGAATGTCAACGCGATTTCTAGATGCTCTGTCCGCAGGCGTAGGGGAACAGATTGGGCACCTAAGTACCCTCAAATTCGGAGACGCCGCAAGCAGAACCATCAAATCGTCCCTGTTATGATGTTGCTAGATTTCAAGCATTATGGTAGAGAACATATGGATGCTTGCCTGCAGGGTCGAAGAATTGATTCAGAACAGTCGAATACCTGGAGTGACGCGCCGCACGTCTCAGCCAGAGATACGATGACAGACGTGGGCAGCTGTCGGAGCCAACAGTTGTTGAATGGTAACATGGGCATGGAAAGCGTAAGGACAGAAAGATTCGGAAGCTGGCGCAGAATGGCCGCAAGCATACTGTAATCTGTAGTTTCGCAGCGCTCGTCTTCAATGAAGACATCCAAACGCTTTGTCCACCAGCCGAGACGATTTCTGCTCTGCGCTGCCAGGGCGTGCCTCTGGAGTGATTCGTGGAGACAAACGAGGGTGTTCACTTTTGTAACGAGAATGATTTGATAGAGTAACTCTAGCACGAGCTCATTCCAGGCTCTGCAAACGAGAGCTATACTGCGTTTTGTGCGGATGGAATCTTTAATTCTCCGTAGGTCGCGCTGTCTGACGAGCACAGGGGGTGAGCCCAAAATCAGAGTGCCACAGTTCAAGGTGTCCTCGAGACCGGTAGCAAGGCGAAAGATCTTGAGCCAAACTTCAGGGGGTGCTCGTGGAGGGGTAGGGATGAAAACGGGAGTCATTGCAGCAAGAGCGGGAAGGGTAGTGGTGGGTACGAAGCCTCACCTGCAGCTGGCGATTTAGTGGGCTTTATTTATGACCAAGAGGGAGAAAACTTGCATATAGAGCAATAGCCCTGGGAGTGTGTCGACACTGCTGGATAAGCGCTCGAGCAGGCAGGGATGTTACCACGAAGGGCTGCCAGTTCAAACCTATGTGAGCTAGCGAATAGGAAAAAGGTTGACTTCCTATTTCCGGACCCTGGGCTGAGCATGTAGGTTGGGCGAGGACATTTCTATTCAGCAGAAACATTTGGATGTAGCTGCCACCCTGAAGACTCTGCACAACGCCCGGTGTGAAGTTGGGGTCCCCCTGCAGATCTGGTTCAGGGTGCAAGTACTGCATACGCTCGAGCTAGTTGGCTCCGGGGCCAGCTTGAAAGTCTCTGGGGATACACAGTTGCATGTCCGAGTCCTATTCGGACTGAGGAAAGTAGTACTGTAACCAGCGTAATGGGGTAGGAATACAAATATAAACTTTGCTGATTACTGCACGAACGTACGCCGGGTTACACCTAGCTCACTCGTGGCATCATTCGCTGGTTAGCTCGCACAAAGTCAAGATCGTGAGACGACTATCATCAGAGAAACCGCGCAGTTCTGTCCAGTGCTAATGGCAGACTCGAGTCGCCATGTCCTTAAGTTGCTCGTTCTCGGAATCATATTCCATGTCGTGTTCATCGCGTCTGTATTCGATTGCTACTTCAGGAGCCCCGTCGTCCATGGCATGGCACGCTTTGGCGCAACAACCGGACAGTCTAAACGCTTGGTGCTCATTGTGGGTATGTTCTGTTATGGAACTATTTCGTGTCGCTCTCGCTCACCTCCGGTAGGCGACGGGCTTCGAGCAGATCTCTTGTTCACTCCAAACGCGTTCTTGCCATTTGATTCTACCACAGAGGTAGTTGCCCCGTACCTGAGGTCCATTGCAGAGCAACGTGGTGCCTTTGGAGTATCCCATACAAGGGTGCCTACCGAGAGTCGCCCAGGACATGTCGCCATCATAGGTTTGTCGTCGCAAGCGCCACGCTTTCTCTCTTCACACTTTTACGGTTAGGAGGAATGTATGAAGATGTCTCGGCAGTCACTAAGGTCAGACATGAGCTTAATTTCAAGTATCGTCAATGAACTTGGTGTGCGTATAACAGGGTTGGAAGACAAATCCAGTAAGAAGTACTCGAACGAGCAATTTTTTACTGACTATACTTCGTCAAGGTGGACTTTGATTCAGTATTCAACCAGTCAAGTCACACCTTCTCGTTTGGGTCACCGGACATCCTACCGATGTTTGCCAAAGGTGCCACTCCTGGAAAGGTTCGTTCATGGTGCTATGATGAGGAAGCAGAAGATTTTACAAAAGGTTGGTTAAATATTGAGCCTTTTGTCATGGTTCTAATGAATCGCCCAGATGCGACTGCGCTCGATACCTGGGTGCTGGACCAACTCCATGTACTATTTCAAAACGCGTCGCAAGATGCCACGCTAAATTCGAATCTACACGAAGACAAAGTTATATTTTTTCTGCATCTCCTCGGATTGGACACCACCGGTCACGCATACCGTCCCCACTCCAAGGTGGCCCTAATGACACGATTGTGATCTACTCTACTCAAGTATGCCAACAGGAGTATATGGCCAATATTCAAGTTGTTGACAACATTATTCGCGAGACGGAGAAACTCTTCTTGGATTTCTATGGAGGTGAAGAGACAGCCTTTGTATTTACCGCCGATCATGGTATGTCAAAGATAGGCAATCACGGAGACGGCGGTGAGGCTTTGCCCTTCTCTTTCAACCTTGACCCTCACCACGTTTCAGACCCGGACAATACTCGAACACCACTCATAGCGTGGGGGAAAGGCATTCGGGGTCCTCTACCTGATTCTTCGCCCTCTTCACATGACGACTTCTCGCGGCCATGGAAGCTGGAGCATGTGCTTCGCCGGGACATCTCTCAAGCAGATATAGCTCCTCTCATGGCGTCTCTCATCGGCATAGATTGGCCAGTAAACTCGGTTGGTGTGCTACCTGACGTAGACCATACGCGGGCTGGGTTCCTCAAGCCACGCGGAGGAGAGGAGACCCTTGCTCACATGGCACTAGTCAATACTCGGGTGTTGTTAGAGCACTATCGTATAAAACACGGTAAATTATCGTCCCTATGGAGTGTAGACTCTCATCGTTCCAAGAGCTCAAGCAGGCACATGTTTTGCTCTATAAACCATTTAGCCCGCTGGAAAGTGTAGATGATTCTGGAATACCAACCCGCACCCAGAAGCTTACATCCATAGAACAGTCACTCAGAGAAAAACAATGGAACGAGGCGCGTCAACAATCTTTGCAGCTGATCGACACCTGTTTGGAAGGCTTGCGTTACCTAGAAACGTCAGTTTGTGTTGTATTCCTGTATATCCTCACCTGACGAGGTCCTTAGTTATGATCGTTTCTTGATCCGTTCAATCGTCGTCGTCGCATACGTTGGATGGGCTGCATATACTTCTATTCCCCTCTTTTCTACCCTCGACGACCCACCTGTGTCGGCCTCCAGGAAGGGGCTTGCAGACGCATTTGCCCTGGTGACATTCCTAAGTTCTGCGACGACTTTCTGGATACAGAATGCACCATGGACGTTCTACATTTATGTTGCCTTTCCGTGTTATTTCTGGAGAGCGTTTTACCTGCGTGGACTACCAGCTCTGCTCAAAGCTATTTCTCAATCTTCTTTCTCCTCCCGCCGGCTTTGCATCTGTGGAGCGCTTGTTGTCCTCTCACTTCAGAGCATGGTGGTACGGTTTCTTTTTTCTTCAAGGAGTTGTGCTTCACAGGTAACATTTTCAGGCTGCGTACACCTATCGGTCAGTGTGGAGTGTCGGGTTTGTCGTCATTGGAGTTTTATGGCCATATTGTGCTTGGCCGTCCTCAACGCTCTCGCAGAACTGGTGGCTTGCCCTACAGTGGACTGTCAGTTGCCTCGTCACGGCCGTCTTTCCTCTCCTCTCGGTTGACAAGAAGGAGAGTCTTCCAGCTATGTGGGCCTCAGTCGACTGATCAGGTGTGCATGGTGCTGATGGGGCTCAAGCATGTCTGGTGGCGCTGTGATGATCGCTATAGGTGCAACGCAAACTTGGCCATCCGGTTCAGGTCCAAGCGTTCAGCACAAAAAGTTTTCTGTATTTTTTCAAGTAAGTGAAAAAAACTACTTGTTATGCTCACTCAATTTCGGTAGGTCTGCCTTCTCACCGCTACCATGGTGGTTACTGCTAGCTCTGTTGTCAGCCTGCAAGCCAGGCGTGGTTTGCCACCCTACCACCAGGTCGCTGCATGGTCACTCCTCAGTATGTTTTTTTTTTTGGAGTCTTGGTGTTTTGTGTAACTTCAGTTTGGTTTGGCCAGTGTTATCATCATTATACCCATTTGTTTCCAAAGTGCAACACCCTTCCCCGAGGTCTAAAATCCTGGCATTATTCCTGGCGTTTTCCGTCTGTTTTGTTGTATTGTCGATATCCATTGAGGGTCTCTTCTACTCGGCTTTCACGAGCAATTTGCTTTTGTGGATAGATGTCGAAACAGCTGTTCGAAAGACTCTGAGTATCAACGGATCCACGCCGAAAGAGGTCGGATCGGACGGTTATCGCTTCCAAGCGGACGATGTCCGGATAGCTCTGTTTTTCTTATTTTTCGTGCAGGTCGCCTTCTTTGGGACTGGAAAGTATGTTATATCGGTGCAATGATTGTCCCTCCGTCATGTTAACTTGCCTCACCTTCAGTGTTGCATCCATATCGTAAGTCACCCTGGATTACATGTCAGCGTGATGTAGTCCCACGGATACGCCTAGTTCTTTCTATCTAGAGCCCGTATATCGTCTTGTGCCGATCTTCAACCCCTTCTTGATGGCAGCCCTATTGGTTCGTGACTCGATTTCATCATATTCATCATGCTGACCTGTCGGCGTAGATATTTAAGATCATTGTGCCATATGTTATCTTGTCAGCAACGTTTGCAACCATCAACGCACGCTTACACCTCCCATCTTTTTCTCTGTTCCTTGTAGCACTGACCCTCACTGATGGTAGGAACAATGCTGGGTTCTCCGTGGCTATCCATTTCTAATCGTACCAATAGGAATGACGATGACATTCTTTCTGAACGTGACTGATACCGGTATGAAATGCAAACACCCCACTTTGCCGTTCTTTGACTGATAGGCGGGTGTCCGATAGGTTCTTGGTTGGAGATAGGGCAGTCCATCAGCTTTTTCTGCATCACGTCGCTTTTGTTGGTATGGTCAGCTGGCATTTGCGCCGCGGGCGAATATCTTATGGGGGACACTTTGGTCCCCGCCGAGTCCAAGCATAGAAATAAGGTAACGTAGACCCACGGTCGTCGGCAATAGGAATGACATCGCGGAAACTTGCGTGTGGAGAGGTTGGGAGGTGCTCACCAAGCTATTGGATTTATTTCTTTTCTTCGGAACCGAGACTCCGGACAGCTGATGAGATCCAAGGGTAACGGATAATCTGCAAGCGTTTCACCTTCTGATGCCTCCGAAAGGCATGTAAGTGAACTAGGGCACATTCCAAACGAAACTTCCGGACGGCCCCGACAGCAACCGAGATCAGTTAGACACAGGTCAAATTACTGAACGGGTCGACGGCTACCCCGAATAGGTTGAGTGGGAAGACCCGACGTACAGAACGAGCTACGGAACCAACGATATAAATACGGCAAAAACGACACAGATATTTAGGGCGACGTGGAAATCGGTGAGTGGACGTCAGTGCTTTCGCGAGCACTACAGATCGGTCAGGGGGTATGGCAGTCGTACTCTGGACTCAGGTAAAGAACCAGTGCCGTAGCTGATCTCAGAGCGGTCCGTTGCTTGGATTATAAGGGCGACGCCATCTACCCTGTGCCCGAATGCCTCATACGACGGGGTAAACAGTATCTTGTCCTTGATTTTGGCTTCCTCTGGGGACTCGATGAGGTTACCGCGCCAGCATCAGTAATGAAGTGATGCAACTCTTTTAAAGAAAGAAAAAAACCGGCGGCCCTCGGGCTTCAGACGTTTCCCCTCTTCGGTTCCGAGCCGAGTCAAAAGGACAGCTCGGCTTCAACTTACCAGGATACGAAGCAGTGTTTGTTCCTCCTCCCCCCGTCTTCCTTTTTGAATTCAAATCGTAGACCGCCCAACGGCACTGATCCTTGGGCAAGTCCTCCACGAACGCGTCGTAACCGGATGACGACACGCCTGAGGTCTGGTCGGCGACGATCTCGGACAGATTGTCATTGAGGGCGAAGAGGATGTACCTGAGTCGCCTACCCCGTTTGAGTTACTGAAAGGTCGAGATGCACTGGTCCGAAACATCAATGCCGGATCCCTGTGTGCGCGTGTCACCAGTAGGAATCCATAAACTCGGGAAGGACGCCGAGCTCGCCATGCAATCTTCTGGGCGATAATGTACTGATGCTTCCTGGGGGTCACCGGTCATCTGTCATTTGATCATCCTTCTGACTGCTTATGAACAAGACGGTGAACAGCTGTCGTTGGATGTCCCGCGCTTAGCGCTGCGCCGCACATATGGGCAGCTGGTGACGTACTGCGGCCTACAGCTTACAGTCGATCTGAGATGGCGAATATTTGGAAAAGACATGTACAGCACTACAGCACTCGAGCATTTCGTCACTAACACTGCAAACGCTGTGATGCCACCCTATTCCTCATCGCCGCCGTCTGATCTCTTTCATTTTATTCGCCACTACGTTGGCCGTTTGACGAGCGTCAATCAGCCCGACACCCTTGGCGGGTGGCTCCCAACCATCCGGGATGCGCTCTTCGCCGTACCATTGTTCGAGCGTCGATAGCGGTACCTGACCGTCCTCCTGTTTCAGGAGCAGCCAGGACAGCGCAGCTTCGCCCGTGCCAATCTCGGAGTGGAGGGGGTCCAACGGCGATGTCAGCCTTGCTTCTCTCTCTACTCGCAGCCGGGCAAACCCATCGAGGCCCAACCCCTCGTTATGTGCGTGCGACAAAAATGTGTGCAAGAGCCTTGGGTCGACTGGTATGGGGGCTTCGGCGTGGCCAGCAAGGGCATCCCCGTGGACGAGGGATGCGTCGTGCTCAATCCTGTTGTGCAGCGCAAGCTTGTCGAGGTCGAGGCGCATGAAATGACCACAGAAAAGTAGACCTGCGAGTGACAACAGAGCTGCGAGGGGGAACGACAGGTTGTAGACCGAGCGAATGGCCCGTACCAGCTGCCAGAAGCCGATGTTTCTGCCGTCGTGGGGGCTGTGGGCACTGAGTTGCGCACAAAGCGAACGACGGTTGCTACTTACAGGTAGCCGTGGTTTGCTAACGAATTGAGGGCAGGGCAAGGAGAGCGCTTGTCGCTCCATGCGGCGGGCACGAAGGGTTGGCGGTTGGCGGTTGACATTGAGGCGAACGAAGGAAAGGGGTCAGCCTAGATCGGGGGAAGTAGTCTGGGTCGGAAGTTGCCGGTCACAACTACATATGTCATTATACATTAGTTGACGAGCTTGCCTAGTGCTCACTCGACATGCCACGCTGCGACGACACGATGTGATTTACGGTCTTGAAACAAGGATCGATGGGAGTGCCTGAAAAGTGACGCGTTAACAATCCCTGATACCTGAAAAAAAAAAAGCTTAGATTGCCTCCAATTACAGTGCCAAGAAACATGCAGTCTCGTAGCTGGTACACTCTTAATATCACACGGCCCACCTTGGCTTTGCTTACTGGAGAGATACCAAATGGGTATAATTTCCATCAACTGCCATGCGCAGGTACTTTTAACAAGTGATTGTTTTATATGTACGGCGGACCCAAAGCTTCATAGACATCAGCGACTGAGCATGGATAATGCAACCAGACGTACCCTTCCTAAAGACACCGAGGGTGAACTCGACAACTAAAAGTAAGACACCACCACCCGGAGCAAGTCGAAGCACCTTTGGTGCAAAGCCTTTGTAAAGTGCCGCCAGTCCCTCTTCCCGCATTATCGTCAGAAGTCTGTCCATGGTGGTTAAAAACATAAATTTTGGGTACGGGGGAACGCAAGCGTACGCAGGGTATGTCCAATTGTATTTGGGTACTACCCCCGGGGCCTTGGTGGCCCCTTGGATGCGAGACTTGACCACCTACAAAACAAATGACTCAGCCTCTCGATCGATTGACACGCGTGCCAAACATACATCAAATGGTGTATTGATGGCTGTGCCAACGAAACCGCCCACGGTTCCTGAGACGAAATTATTGAAAAGTTTGCCTTGAGAAGTCTGCCAATATCATTCCACAAAATATCCGGAGACAAAGGAAACACTTTCACCTCCGCTTTTGGCATCATGTTACGCACTTGGAAGATACATCCAAAGTATCCTCCATTCCACCAAAAGTGCCTGTCAAAGGAAGGCTTAATGTTGTACATCATGGATGGGGAGATGTCCCACCGCCAGAACGTCGCCTCCATTCCGGCGTAGAGGCCGAGAAAGCCTTCCTTTCTAACGATCTGCTTAATAACATCTAATGGGCCAGCGAACGTGCTTGTTTTATCTTGCAGTCTGCAATGACCTGTGAGCATAGTACGTGAAGATCCGGAGAACAGCGGCAGCTTTACTTGATCTTAACAAGTTCAAACGGTACAACAACAAAGGATTCTGTAGCGCCAGCGCTGCACCCAGTCAGGATAGAAAGCTGCTGTGTCATTTTACTTTCGCCAGACATCCTCATGAATGTTTTCCCCCAGAAATCATTAGCAGCACTAAGTAATGGGAAGTGCTTGATGACGTCGGGTAGTCCAAGTTGCGAACTGCCACTTACAACTTGACCGCACGCTTCGGTGCTTCCAGAAGTAGCGGCGGAACCAATCCTGACGACAGCTAATCAGAAGACTTGAATAAAAGATACACCATCATCATACCTCTGTACAGTCTGCCAACGCTAAACTTGCTCTTTAGCTGTGCTCAAGATACATTGATGGGAAGCTTACCCTTCTTCACGGATGATGGAAGTGAAAGTACCAAACATGCCATGCTTGGCTTTTCCGGTCTCTAGTTGCATACGGGTCTTGACCTGCAGTCATATATTCTGTGCTGAAATTTCGACACATTTAGACACGCAACAGTACAACGTACGACATCTGGTGGAATGCACGTAAATCATGTTAGACAGAAAACGAGGTTCGCATGAGACGCACCGAGTGGGTAAAAAGTCAGAATTTCTGACACACCAGCAATTGCGCCGGCAGCGAAGTTGGCAATGAAAGGAAGCGCTGATTAATTATAGCGAAACGTTCCCATTGGTGCTTGTTAGCAGGGGATTGGGAAGACGAAACGGTGATTCGCACATTTGGGTTGCTGAGCAGTCATTTCTCAGACTTGCGGAAGCTCTGATCGTCGCGACAGATTGATCATGTTCGACGGCGTTGTTCGGGATGACTTGCCGGTGACACTGCACGTGATACAGCGTGACACGTCACGTCGCTTTCCCGAGGTGATCGACTCGCAGAAGGGTCGGATTAGTGCCATGGTCTACATCGCATCCTGGCAGGAATACCAAGAGGCTGCGGAGAATCTGTATATCAAGTCTCCAGGAAAGGTCAGATTCTTCGTTGGTATCACTTTGCTCAGTTGTAGCACGTTATCTAGGCACGATATTGTGTGAAATGGAAATCGTCAGAGGGGAAACTCGTCCTCAAGATCACCGATGATACGACGGTATGCAACCCGAACGATCATTTGTACGGGAAGTTTTTCATCCCACTGACATGTAGTGCATCAAATTTAAAACCTACTCGTCTATTTTTCTCAATCGATTCGAGTCTCTCAACCTATCCCTGATACAGAAAATGCAGAACAGGCGTCCGGGCCCAGTCCCATCCGTTGCACCGCCGCAGTCACTCGCTACTGGGGAGTCAAGTCACCCACGGGCAGCATCTCCTGCGCCCGCCGTGCAGACGGGCCTAGCCACTGGTGGCGTGAAGAAGAAGAAAGCAAAAAAAAAGAAGTGATCGGCGAATGTCCAATGACACGTCGACATGCTTTGTGAGCCTGCTCACTCTGTCGTGTGTCCCTTCTGACGGCGATTTGCACACGTAAACCAGTGGGTGCTATTTTTCGCGTTCCCGATCGCCTGTTATTGAATGATGTCCTGGTCATGCGTGTACCAGGCGACTCTTATCTGAGCTGCCCCTCTTGGTAGTCCACATTGCACGTGCATAATAAATGTAAATGACGTGCAAGTTTATTGTTGGCCCTGGCTGTCAGGGGCTGTGTGGGGTGCCTTTTTTTTACTTGAGCACATCAATAAGCGTGTGGTGGTGTGGTGTCCGGGGTGACACCTTGCCGAGTTCCGAACGGGACCTCGTCCGATGATCTCGGTTCATGCCTTGCCCGCACGCATCACAGTACCTAAAACTCATCCGAGGCGGTTCGACCCCGCCTTGAACAAGAACACATCGTGTACGTAGGACGACCACCTCCCCATTTCCCACAACCCACATAATGTCATGCAGTCCTGGCACAATAATTCACCCTATACCGACGTCAGCAACGAGGTCGTCATTCCGCGGCATCCTGCGTCGTCGTGGCGCCCAATCACCTCCTCTTGGCGCACCAATCTGCGTGTGACACCACCAGATCGGGAGCGTCTTGTTCTTCGCCCAACGACATGGCCCTTCGCCGATTTACTATCTCCGTAGACGGTACTATTCCGATCCCAGCCCTTCTGTATGATGATGAGGACCTCATCGCATCTCAAGACAGCGTCGGAATCTATGACGGGTACGTCCTCTTTCTTCCCTCCACCAGTGGTCTCCATGGACGCATCCGATTGATCATACAACCCGTTTATTACGTCAACCAACGCTAAATCTACAGTCTTCAGAAAGCTGTTAGCCATCAGTCCGGTGCAGTGCATGTGTCTTCGCACCGCCTGTTCTTCGTGAACCTGCATCAACCAATTTCACATTCATTCAGTCTGGATCTTGCGCATGTCATGCGGACCGATTACTATGCAGGATTACTCATGTCCTCGCCAAAGGTCACACTGTATCTCGATCCCACGTTCTTTCCACCGTCTGGTAGTCAGGACGGTATCAATGGCACCTCGGAAAGCTGGGTGTGTGAGGTATGTAACCACCGCAACCCTCCCGGGCTTAGTCCAGCCGCCGCACGAATATGTGTCCTCTGCGGCGTGCCCAGAAGTGCACTGTCGGGTTCCTCTCGGCCTAAAGCATTAACCTCGTCTGCCTCACGACATGAATCGACTGTATCTCTTCCTGTCGCCTTGTCAACGTTGCCTAGATTTTCTACTCCTCCACCCCCGACTAGCGAGTCACTACCGATTGCATGTACCGCATGTACATTTCTGAACCATCCTTCCCTCAGAAACTGTGAGATCTGCTCTACCCCGTTACCATTTGCTCCAGGGAGTCTCGGAATTAACAGCAAGTCTGCGCCGTCGTCTCGACCTGCATCCCCACTCGCGGAGGACAACGTCTCAGACCCTGCTAACCCCCTCATTAAGCTGAGCTTCCGCAAAGGTGGTGACAAGGCATTTTATGCGATCCTTAAACGCGCGCTGAAAGCTAGGGCATGGGAGGTTAGTCTAGAGATATGATCCAAAAAATCCACGGCTAAGTCCCATCCAGGGTAGGCAAATTGGCAGGGGGTCTAGGAGTGGTACCTCGAGCCTCAACCCCGTATCTCCTGATGGAGGCTCGATGTCAGGGCCTCTGCGACGGTTAGGCATCGGTAATTTAATTGCCGTCTTGCCTCCAGGAATGTGTTGAAAGAGCGTAACAGATAGCATCCTACGCAACGTCGAGACGTCCGCACAAAACGCCGAAACAGAACTCTCCGATGCGTTTAAAGATCTGGAAGCTCTGATGGTGAAAGCCCACGATCTTGTCCATCTTGCCGCCGAACTGAACGAGAAACTCGGTGCATCAACCAATGGATCCACGGCGAATAACACGGCGACGCCGGTATGGATACCTTCGGCTTCGGGTGCGACAACCTTGTCTTCGTCGTCGTTGTTTGCGGCGACTTCGTTTGTGCCGTCGTCTGAGCCGGAGGAAGCAAAATTTATACGGTCTTCTCTGGCTCAGCTCGGCTTACAGTTGTCCAACGCGCCAGTGACGGCAGACATGATACAGGACGAGAGGACATGGATGGAAGAATTGGCACGTGAGCTTGCGAGGGTGCTTCAAGGCTCATGGGAGGATGGATCTGTACAGAAACCGGGAAGCATCATGAAGGAACGGGAAGTAATTGGCTTGGATGAGGTTTGGGGTGGTTGGAATCGAGCCAGGGGCGTGGGTGAGTGACGCATGTGATATTAGGATTGCAACGAACTTATGTGGCTGCCAGCGCTCATTCCACCCTCGACGTTTTTACAGGTGCTGCACCACCTGCCCTTTCATACCGTGCCCCCGATCCGGAGCAGAATATTCCAATCAGGATTGCGCGTGCTCCATGCGCCAGCATACACGCATGCGGCATTTACCGCACGGCTTTCGAGCTACCTGACCATATCTGAAGGACAGACGACAAGCGAGATAGCTCGAGAGGAGAATATTACGATTTCGCTTGCTATAGAAATGATCCTAGCGGTGGAAGCTGATGGTGTGATATGTAGAGATGACGAGCTGTCGGCGATTAGAGGGGGCGGGAGTGGCAGTGGTTCGGAACTGAGATGGACCCTTAACAAGTTTGCACATTACGACTGGGATGGGGAGGTGATGTCGTAGAAGATTTGTATGTAATTTACTGTATGCACGGATGTCGAGAAGACACACGCCAGGTGAAGATGAGGAGGCTGTGGATCAGTGGCACCATTAACTTGACGTGTCCTCGACATCGACAAGGACGCGTAGTGCCACCCTGATGGAGTGGCGATCACTGAGCAGACGGGGCTATGGCTGGCCAGAATGACTAGCTCACTCCAGCGAATCGGACCACGGCGAGACCGCTCCCATGGCGATCATGGCAGGACGACGCACGGAGACACGGTCCAGTGCAGTGACAGCGCGGGCGGGGCCTCTGCGGGCGGGTAAAACTAACACCCCCACTACAAGTGCCACGTGCGCCCCTGCTCCCCGTCCACGTTACCCTGGCGGGCCGCGCCGTGCCGAGGACATCGGGTATGCGACCGTCGCATCAGCGTATCGCCAGCGGTTCATCCTTGCTTCCACGAGGCAAGTCGCGTCTCCACGAACTGCTTCCTCCCCAGGTGTGTGTGCTCCCCATCCCACAGATCGCAGATTCACCCCCTCACCATGATGATCGACCTGTCTCGTCAGCGGGTGCCTCGTCCAGCGCCCGCATCGCCGCTGTCTGGCCACACTTAGCCAACCTTGGGTCAAAGTTAGCTTCGCGGGATTCTACATCATCTGCTGGAAAAATCGGAGCCGGAGAAAACCTTGAGCGCCGACATCTCACCATAGGCATGGCAGGCAATGACAATATTGATTATGAATATGATTATTGCGTCCGTGCACAGCACGGCTATCAAGCGCAGACCAAGATCTCTCCATCTTGCCGTGTTTGCTTGTCCCTCTTTGGTCCGCTTAGAATGGGTTATCGCGGAGTACAATATATCCAAGCTTTATAGATGGACCAATATCAACACAGGTAAAGCTGTACCAAAACTCACCCCGAAGCACCCCTTCTCTTTCAGGAGTCTCTGCCGCCGTCGCCCACCCTCCTCCTTCCGTTCTTTCGCCATGGGCCTGGCTACCAAGGACCTCTCGAGATCGCTCACGTCCAAAGAGCAGGACAACGTCACTCACCTGGAAAGACTCAAGTACTTCCTCGCCACCGCCCCGTCCCGCTGGTCTTCACCGGGTTCTTCCCGCTCTGTAGACGACTCCTTTGGGGACCCTGGAACCGTCTCCCACTCGTCCTCACACCCCTCCATGAATCGTTTCCTCCTTCCTTCTTCAGAATACGTCTCATGCGTCCTCTGGTCTGGGATTTTCCACATCACTGGCACGGACATCGTCCGCGCGTTGGTGTTCCGATTCGAGGCCTTTGGGCGGCCCGTCAGAAACATGAAAAAGTTTGAAGAGGGTGTCTTCAGTGACCTTCGCAACCTCAAGCCTGGTGTGGATGCCACTCTGGAAGAACCCAAGGTATGTCACCCTCGCCACAACATCCCAAAGGAGGCCAACTCACGTCCGTCTAGTCCCCCTTCTTGGACCTTTTGTTCAAATACCAATGTATCCGGACGCAAAAAAAGCAAAAGGTGTTTTACTGGTAAGTGAATCGACTGGCGCCCTTGCCACCTGATCCCATTTCACGGATCCACAGGTACTCTGTCCCTCATGATCGCCTCTTCCTCGACGCACTTGAACGCGATCTCAAGCGGGAGAAGATGGGCCTCGAGCCTACGACCGTCGTTGTAGGCGAGCCTGCGCTGTCGTTCACGTACGAGCCGCAACGCAGCCTGTACGAACAATTCGGAAAAGTGTTAGGTGGCCGAGATGGAGAGGCGGATTCTAGCCCCAATTTGGCGCGCGATATGGTAGTCTCACAACTCATCGACGATGGGAACGGACACGTGTCCACCACCATCCCTGCAACCAGTCAACACAACATGATTCGCATCGAGGGTGCCAGTACCAATCAACCGCCGACGACCATTCAGCGATCTCACCTTCCACTCATGCCGTTCACGCTGTTCGAAGGCTCCCCGTCGTACAAGCAGCGCCGTAAAAAGTCAGCCAGTAAATTTCATCCCGGCAATCTTTCGGGCATCAACCGCAGCCCGGATGGGAGCCATCAATCCCGCAACGATTCCACGAGCGTAGGCAGTGGCTATGGAACCAATGATCGCGCGACATCGGCCGCTGATATGTTTATCGCGCAAGCCAGGGGCGATCCGAAGCTTGTCCCTGGAACGCCACCGACGGATATAAATCCTCCCCATCTCACGCCCGGCTTATCCGTTGGCCACGGTGGAGTTTACCCAACATACGAACACGTTGCCAGTGAAGACACGACAGAGAAATTGTCTCTCCCCTACCTTTGTCCCAACCCTGACACCATCGCTCTGTCGTCCTACTCCCACGGTATGCACTCTTCGGGGCCCGGCAGCCCCATTACGTCCAAGGCGTTTGTGTGCCCACTGTTCTGTTGTGGCCGGCTGTTTAAGCGTATGGAGCACTTGAAGCGGCACGTACGCACGCACACGATGGAGCGTCCATATCAATGCGACCGCTGCATGAAGCGGTTCTCGAGGTCCGATAACCTCAATCAGCATCTTCGTATCCATTTCCGTGCTAGCGGGGATGACACATGCGCCGGAGACTTCAGAACTTCGGATGCCGACACCGATAACCAGGGCTTAGACGACGCCGACTTTGCTCTCTCTTCGATGTCCTTCTCGAATGGCATACCAGATATGGAAATATGCGAAGTGGAGGTGGCTGGTCCCCTGCAGGAAATCCAAGGAGACGAAGAAGGTCTTGTTGCCGCGACTGGAACCTTGACGTCCAGCTGGAGCGCCGCCGCCTCAAATCCCGCTCTGAACCCATATTATTCGCAAAACGTTCCCGCAGCCATCGACATTCCCAGCCCAGATGGCGATCTACCTCCTCTGGGTTTCCTATCTTCGGTTGACGCGTCGAACATAACCTGGGCGAGTCTCCCTCATGTTCCGTCTACCCCCGACTCGGTGTCCTCGCAGTGCAGAGAGCCGGTGATGAAGTCTCTGTCTGCCCCGGCCTGCCGACCCGAGTTTGACCAGGTGTCTCTTCATCGATCACTGATGACTCGTTGTGTTGCAGGCCCTGTGAGGCGCTATAGGAGTATGACGCCTTCTCTGATGAGAGGCTTTGACCGAGGTCAATCGCCACCCAGCCGTGGTTATCATCCGTATCCACCAGTGTCCCAGTCGCGCGCAAGTTCAAGCGGAACTTCAAGTCCTTCGAGCCTCGCCCGCTCACCAGACATGCCAGCCATGTCCATGTCCCCCGTTTCTATTGGCGACAGCTCGGTTAACACGCAGCCGCATTGTGTCCCTGTTGCTTCTCAAATGTCAATTAGTTACGATGTCGTTTCTTCTGGCAGGATGTCATATTATGACGGTCCGTTGGAGACGAATCACGCTTACCCGACCTCCTACTTTGACTCAACTCCGCTCTTTACCAACGCATAGACAATATCCCCGTCCGCTCCGTGTGTATCCCAAGTAATACTACATATATCGCTATAGCCTTTAGGAATATTCATCCGACCGCTCTGTATCCTTGCAAATTATTTATCTACCCGCCTACGTTAGTATACCCTCTACTTTCGCCGTCTAATCTGTACCGCGGTCCAAACGTCCCTGTTGATTAACTAGAAAAAAATACCTCTTGACCAATGCAACCAGTTCCCATTCCTCCGTCACGACTGCCTGAAATATGTTCCACTTTGCATCCGCCCCTTTCCGTAATCGCGGCGGCGCTGCACTCTTCTTCGTTTTTTCCTGGTCGCTCTTTCACTCAGGCGGCGATAGGCACCGCGATCTCGGATGAACCCGTGCATACATTGTGCGCTCGTCGTGCGCCGACGATGCCCTTTGACCCTCCGACCTCGTTCACCGAACAACGATTCGCTGCACGTCGCAGGGGCTGCCCAGACGATCGTGATCGAGAGATCGTCCACTGTTTTACGTCTATTAAATCCGTATAGGCAACGCAGCTGCTACGATGGAAATTTGAGCAACAGACATAAATCGAACGTGGATGGATACGCATATGCCCGCCGTGCTGTCCTTGGTCATGGCGACGACACGAGCCGCGAGCTCCCCCGGAATGCAAGGCATGGTCGGCTCGACCCGTTCAGGTCATTTGCGCCGCGGTCCATCATTGTGCCTAACGTCCCAGATACTCGAGTCCCTTCCCCGGTGGTATCGGGGATTGTGAGAAGATCGTGAAAGGGTTCAGTCCGCCGATAGCCGAGTGTCCTACTTTTTCGAGCTCATCATCATGCGCACAGCGTAGTTGCTTCCCTTTCGACGCACCCACGGTCTGTCGCCTTGGCACATGAGCAATCAAGCGACTCCGAGTGGCATCTTACAGCACGTCCATGGATGATGCGGTGGCTAACCCCCCAAATGGAGAACTGGGGAGAGGAGGGGGCGGAGGAAAGCGCTTGTCCACCAGTCCTCGGACGAGTCGGCGGTTGCATGGTTTAAGCTCGATAGGATCATCCCGCAGAGCGGGAAGAGCCTCTACAAGTTCCGCCGGCGGCATTCTCCCAGCATGGTGGAGACGGCGACGATGCTTCTGTCCGACCATGGCTGCGCGCCCCGAAAGAACAGATGCCGGGCCAACCCGAAGTCACGCCCCAGGATCGCACCAGGGACGGTACGCCGTACGTTTGTACAGGGAAGGCCCCTAAATAACAGCATATCTTGGATCACGGAATCACAAACCTTGGTCGGCATCTCCGAAGACGTGGACAAAAAAAAGCCAGTCCTCGGGTAAGACGGGCCCTTGCCCTTTTCGTGTGATATGATGGCGGTACATTTTTAATTTTTTCAACTACAAGACCTACCTGATTTGGAAATTTCCGATCACCGCAGGACGGTCGCATCGCTGCGTTGTCAGACCAGGTGGTTGTCGCGTGCACTGATCATAAAATTGAGTGCCATGCGACGACGAAGGAACGTCCCAGCGCTGCGGTCTGGGCGTTGAGCGAACTCTGGACGCCAGATTATGTAATCATTAATGAAAGCGGACATGAGCAGGCACAATCGCACACAATCAGTAATTGACATGTTCTCCGCTTTTTCGAGGCGTCTGGTACGTCCCCACCCCACACAGCCCCCATGGCTGACTGACAATTCACAGCCTCAAATATCGATTTTGTTCGTATACGCCGTTTGTCACCGAGGACCGTGCTAACGCGACGCGAAATTGGTCATACGTCCAACAGTCACCACCCTGCCTCTCCTCCCTCCGTCAAGGCGCTGGCAATGCTGCGCGCGTCCCTCTCCGCGCCATATCCGCCCGCTAAACCCGATGCGCCCCCTCTGGACTTCAACCTCGAGGTCATAGAGTCAAAACCACCCACGCCGGATCAGTTGCGGACAATTCTCTCGTACGTCACCGGCGCCGCCAAGGACCCTGCGGGCGCCGCGCCGCCGTCGTATGCCGCGTTCTTGTCTTCGCATCCGTCGGCCCCCGGGGTGGACGAACAGCCCCTGAGCGCGACGGGTATCGCGGATCTCGGCACGCGCGACCCTAATACACTCAAGTGGCCGGTCGTGGTCGACTGGGGTGGCGGACGGGCGAGCGTCGGTGATGTGGGTGGTGTGGCGAGGATGCTCGAGGCGCTGCGACAGCGTAGGGATGGAGAGGTCAGGGACGAGGACGTCGTCGAACCCAAGGGATGGTTCTGGTGAGGTCTGTATTGTTGTAGTATGACGCTCGAATCACTGCTCAAGCGCTCACATGGGTCCGCGGGGAGAGTTCACGCCAGCTATTATATGGGTACAAAGTGCTCCGACCGAGTCATGGTATGTATAATGCGGGGCGACAGGGGAAAAAAGAATGTCGTATGGTGACCCTTGTCCTCACGACTAGTGGTTTGCGACTGCTTCCCCCCCGGTATTTTGCCCGCCCGTCGAGGTGGGGTGACTGACGCTCGTTGGCGTCGGCGCTGTGAATCCCAAAGTCGAGAAACCTCCACCGAAACCTTGAGCTGTTTGTGTCGTCGTTTCCGCGGTAGAAGTGGAGGGTGCCGGTGATGATGGACTGGCTGACGGGCTGTCAGTGGATGCGGTCGTGACCGCCGTGTGGCTAATCCTGCTGATCGTCCCACCCACTGCCCCACCCACCACGGCTCCGATGACGATGAGGAAGGTGACGATCGTGGCGATGAAGCATGTACGGCTTCGCCAAAAGGACGCCCGTTGCTTTGATACTGGTGGGACGTATGCGGGAGTACCGAGCTTATCCGGGTCCGCGGTCGTCGTCAGAGGCACGGTGGCCGGCGGTGACTGGAGCAGTTGTGGAGGAGGGGGTGTGTGCACAGAAGACGCCCGCCGAGGTGGTGGTTGGAGAAGGTCGACATTGTAGCCCTCCTAGGTGGGTATAGATGAGCCTGTGGGGGTGTGTGCTTGACGTCGCTGCTCACCTGCAGCTGTGCGCGGGTCGCGGTGGGTGCTTCGCCGAGCAAGGTGTGGTCGTAGGACGACATTCACGCTGGGGATGGAGAGCGGCGGTGTCCTACAGAAATTTGACGCTCGTTCCTCATCATCATCGTACGCGGCGAGCGATAAAACTTCTCACGGTGTCACACGCAAACACGAGCGCGACACGTTTCTTTCTCCTGGACGTCCACAGCGCAGATCGTAAGTATTCTGCTCGACGCCCGTCGCACGTCGCCAGCTTCAACGTGCTTCGACGCGTGCTGATCGTTAATCACATTCCAGGACGCTCTATACCAGGCCCGGTCTTTCTCCACTGATCCGTACGCGATCTAGCGCATGCTTGTCAAACCATGCCTTCATTCCTGAACAAGGTCTTCGGTTACAAAAAGCATGATGACAAAGAGACTGCGCGTCCGGCGCGCGAAGCCTCCGAAGGTACTTTGCTCGACGGAAAGTACGAGGCTATCCTTCCCGTCACCTCTCCATCTGCCTCCACTTTCGCCGAAGCACACTCGTCCAGGGACCCAGACCGCGACGTAGGATTCTCCCTCTTCAGACCCAGAACACGTGGCTTGTATCAGAAACCAGCCCAAAAACGTGTAGAGGACGTCCCTCGCCTCGCGCTGCATCTCCCCGGTCCAAAAGAAAACTCGGATTCCCGTGCTTTCGGGGTCGTCTTTGAAGCAGACCCCGACTCACAGATAGTGCTTGACGATGCCATCATCGCCGCAAAGCGTCTCAGTCCTTTGGAGGCTCTCATTCTCGTCCGGGCTTGCGCACAGGCCATCGCAGAGCGTGGTATGTGTTCGCATCCTCTCTGCAGCCCTTCACTCATCTCGCCATATCAGGTTTGGAGACTCTCGGAATCATGCACCCACATTGGTTTTCTGCGTCTGCCGATGTCCAACGCAAGCTCATCTCCCTCTTTATCCGCTCTTTAACGCAAACCAGAATAACCACACTCTCTCCAACACCTGCTTCTTCATCGTCAGCTTTCGAAAACGAGCTCCAGTGTACGCGTTCACCCCATGACGTCGCTGCTGTTCTTCGTTGGGGCCTCCGTCATCTCTCGCTCGAGAACGGTCACTTTGGGAAAGACAGCGTCGAGTGGGGATGGTACAACGCTTTTTTCCAGGCAGAGCGCAATGCGTCATACCCTCCCAGGGGGTTTTCCGAACTATTGGTGCCTCATTTACCTACATCTCACGAGGAGCTCTTGACCACGACGCTCAATCTGATATCGTCTCTCGCGTCTCATGCAGAAGCAAACAGCATTTCAGGCAGCAAGCTGTCAAAGTTCTTGGGTCTTTGGCTTCTCGTAGCCACTCGCGCGGAACGGTCTGACGATTGGAACCAGTTTTATGCTCGGTGGGAGCGCAGCGGTCGCATTCTGGAACACCTGTTCCTTGCCCGCTTGAGGTGAGCCTAAACAGAGACTCGGTCTCACATCGTCTGATACCGTAACAGGGATGAGTCTGTAGGGCAGCGTTTACCAACGCGTCTCCAGGAACTTGTCAAGTACTACCCCTACAACAGAGGTGCCCTCGCCACAAATGATGACCTTCTTCCTCGGCCCCGCTTTTCTACCCGTCAATATGATGCTCTTTTCGTTCGCGTCGACACCCTTCTAGCGCACAGTGCCGAGCAGCCAAAGCAGCATCCCATTCAGCTCCTTCTCGAGGCCTTCCAACTTCCTATCGACGACCCATCTGGGGACGAGCTTATCGCGTTGTGGAATACCCTAAAGACTACAGTGTTTGCAGAGGCAGACTCATCCGATCCAGAAGGACCTCAATTTTCTCGGATCTTCGTCGACGAGACCATTCACCTGTTGTCCTTGATCCCTGCTGGTAACAACACCCCGACGTCTCCCACGTTCTTGGCCTCGCCTATTACTCCAGTCGTGTCTCGCGAACCTGCTTCAATCAGCAAGGCCCTCGAGCGCGCTATCTCTAGGCCGAGTGCTAACAACGCATCTACGCCTGCAACCCCTACTTCACCGTCTTCGTTTGTGATTACAGACTGGGCGCAGTTCACCTTGAGTGGATTCGGTGACGCCCCGACTACGCAGCCCCTGGCATCTCCCACGAGTCAGGACGATGACATCGAGGTGACTCGACCCCCATCTACACGCAAGTCTAGTCGCCATCGTGGCAAGTCACATACCCGCAGACGACGTTCTGAAGAGGATGAACCTTCGGATACCTCACTCCGGCCCAATTCAGAGCCATCTGTTATTGAAACCAAGCTTGCCTCAGTGCGCGTGGTACAGATCGACGAAGCCTTCATTGACTTTTGGAGCGATGCTATTGTTGAACCCATCTCTGCAAACTGGCCCACGTTCGTTGTTTGTGGGTTGAAGCAAATCTCGAGTGTCCAACAAGCCATCAGCTGGCTTATTATCGAGCAAGGATACAGTCGCCAGGAGCCCCAACCTTCCCGCGTCCCATCTCCAGATGGACGCAGAGGTCGTTCTCCCCGCCCGTCTTTTAAATCTGATATCTCCGGGTTTCGTATTAACTCGGTGTTTGCGTCCGCTCGGAAGCGTTTCAGCATCTTCAACAAATCGGCCACCGATTTGGACGTCAGGAAGTCAGGTGGTAAAACTCTGGTTGCGGGAGAATTCGGAGAGGCGCTCGTCGAGGAAGACCCTACTCCTAGCCAAACGGGTGTCCGCGTTGATGGGAATGGAGCTGTCAGAGCTGCTGCCACTAGCGGCGCGACAACCGACGTTGCCGATCAGCTGAAAGCAGACCAAACCTCCACGCCTATCGCTGGCATTTCTTCCGCACTCGTTGTCAATGTGAGAACTTTTTTTTTTTTGTTTTGGAAGCGCGGGTTAAATTGTTGACTTTTTCAAGGGGGAACCCACACCCGTTCGGGTAGCGGCGGAAGCACCCTCAATCGAGCCTACCCCACAATTCATAGACGGACACAACAAGAGTGGTTCCGTGTTGCCACCTCCGCTGGCCAAACCTTTGGATGAGACTATTTCTGTCGAGCGAGAATCTTCACACGCCTTTGACGTCGTCAACCTAAAGGGTGGTAGCTCGTCCGCCTCAGTAACTAAGATCGCACCGTTGTCAGCGGACACGTCTGATGTGCGGCCTACTCAGGGTATATACAATCGGGCGGCTCCAGCTTCAGAGCCTTCACCCTCTGTGGAAAATGCTGTCGCTCAAGAAGTTTGGCAGGTTGACGCTGTTGAAGTCGAGAAGCGACCTGTCGAGCCTGTCCTGCAAATAACAGATCGCGATAAGCGTCTCCATGCTGAACCTATGGGCAAGCCGTCACCTCGAGCTCCCGAAGTCGTTGCATTGGCGGCGATAGTACCGATTGTCGCTGCTGATGCCGTTAACCAAGCCCCTAAACCCACTGTCCAAGAATCACACGTAGCAGAGCAACCACCTCAAACCGTATTCGCTGATCCCGCGACGGCATTCCCCATCAAATCAGTCGATGCACACGAGATCGATGATCTCTCCCCCGTGCCTGCGACAGGAGCTCAGTTGGAACAACGCTTGGCAACTCCCGTGGCTGACAAGGTCGAAGATGCCAAGGACGTTGCCGGACCTGCGGGAATACCTACTCCCGCTCTGGAACGCGTGGCATTGGTCGAGGAGACGCCTGGGCAAGAAGGTTTCGCTGATGGGCATGCTGGGGCTGCACAGGTCTCTGCTATCAAGCCAGGGGCTCTTGACCAGGCGGCTACCTTTCACGAGGTTATAGATGACGCGGCCTCTCAACCCGTGGCCGCGGAGTTACAGGCTACTTTGGCTTTGGAAGGGGAAGCTTCGTCTCTCGCTCGGCCCGTGGAAGCATCCTCCGTCGAGGTTGTCCCAGCTGCTAATACGAGCCTTGAGGCTACGGTTGTCGAAACGCATCACGCTCCAGACCAGGTGCCTGAAGTTGCAGTTGTAGACACACACGCTCACGTGCAAGATGCTATTGTTCCGACCACGGGGAAACCCGAAACTCTCTTCCACGAGGATCGTATTGACGAAACGCTAGATGCAGAGACGTCTGCGCCTATTCCAGAACCTCGTGAGTCCGTGGATGAAACTCTGGGCTATGATGCACACGAGCCTGTTGAGGCTGCTCCGGCTATTGCCCCCGAATTCGTGGTCGAAGCCGGGACACGAGAGCCTGTCGTCGGAACCGTCGTAGAGGTTATTCCTCTGGCTGAAGAAGAAGCGCAACCTTTTTCAGAAACTGAGCTGCCAACACAAGTGCATGATGTACAGGCCGCGGACATATTATCGACGAGACCCAACCCAGAAGCCAAGATCGCCGCATTGGCGACAACGGATGAAGCCGTCGCTGTTAAGGCGGAAACCCAACCGGCGCCTGATGTCTCGACTGAAGGTGCAGAAAGCGTCCCGGTCGCAGACACTCTCGAGGTTGCCACTGAGGCGGTCGAGCCCCCTCCAAGTACCGCCACTGAACCTGAGCCTGTTGCGGGTGAAGAAGCACAAGTTCTCGTACTGGACGCAACGCCGGTTGCGAGCGAGTCCGTCGCCATTATTCCCATCGTTACTATCATCCACGACTCCGCTACCCATGACGTGTCAGCTCCCATGGAGATCGATTATGATCAACCATCAAGCGCGCCAACGCCTCAGTCTGTCGACGACGACGATCGTGGGCGTCTTCCCATCGTTGGTGTCGCTGCCTCCGTCCCCGAGGAGATCGTCGTTGCCGAGGCGGACGCACAGGGGGAACTGAAAGTGGTGCCACCCACGGTCGAGACCGTCGACAAACCCCAGGTTGCGGAAGACGCCGAGCCTGAGGCTCTTGCAGCTGAGCCAACAGTGGCCGAGATTGGTGCGCCGGATCCCCTGGAGTCCGCCCAGGGAACTGTCGAAGCAGCCCAAGACGTCGCCGCGAGTCAACCAGAGGGTAGGGTCTGGATGGTATTTTGGGGCGCCAGCACCATAGCTAACAAACATTTTTTCACAGTCGCACCGACGGTCGAGGTCAATGAGACAGCCAAAGTCGATATCGAGGTGGTTGTCGTGAACGACGGCGAGCGTGTGGCTCTTGTAGTTGAGCCAGCGAGCGAGGTCAATGTACCAACGCCTACTGTTGAGGATGCGCCGGTCCCCATGGAAGCAGAGGAGCCCACCCCTGTCGAAGCACCCGAGGACATTGCCGCAAGTCAGTCAGAGGGTAGGTTTGAGGCATACGTGACACGAGCTATGCTTATGACGTTTTCACAGTCGCGCCGACGGTCGAAGCCAATGAGACAGCCAAAGTTGACATCGAGGAGGCTGTCGTGAACGACGGCGAGCCTGTGGCTCTTGCAGTTGAGCCAGCGATGGTCGAGGACAGTGTACCAACGCCTGGTGTTGAGGGTGCGCCGGCCCCCGTGGATTCGGAGGAGTCTACCCCGGTCGAAGCACCCAAGGACGTCACTGAAAGTCAACCCGTGGCTCCTGTCGAAACTGAGGAGTCCACCCCGGCACCCGTCGAAGCATCCGAGGACGTCGCCGCAAGTCAGTCGGAGGGTAAGTTCGACGTGGCATACGCGACACGGGCTACGCTTATAACGTTTTCATAGTCGCGCTGATGGTCGAGGTTAATGACACAGCCAAAGTTGAGGTCCGGGTGGTTGTCGTGGACGACGGCGAGTATGTAGCTCTTGCAGTTGAGCCGGCGGTGGTCGAGGTCAGTGTACTGGGTCCCGTTGATGAGAATGTGCCGGCTCCTGCAGATTCGGAGTCTACCTCAGTCGAAGCACCCGAGGACATCAATGAATCCGTGGCTTCCGTCGAAGCTGAGTCCACCCTAGTACCTGTCGAAGCATCCGAGGACGTCGCTACGAGTCAGTCAGAAGGCAAGTTCGACGTGCCACAGCTCACACGAGCTACGCTAACAACGTTTTCGTAGTCGCGCCGATGGTCGAGGTCCATGAGACGGCCAAAGTCGAGATTGAGCTGGTTGTCGTGGACGACGGCGAGCGTGTGGCTCTTGCAGCTGGGCCAGCGGTGGTCGAGGACAGTGTACCAGCTCCCGTTGATGAGGTCGCCCTGGTCCCCGTGGATTCGGAGGAGTCTGTCCCGGTTAGTAAAGCATCTGAAGACATCGCTCTAAGTCAATTAAAAGGTAGGTCTCGCTAGCATGCGCGACGTGAGCTATGCTAACAAAGTTTTCACACCCCTGCCCACAGTCCAAGTCAAAGAGGTGACCAAAGTCGACGAACCACAGCAAGCGGTCGATCATTCCGAGCCAGCTGTGCCTTGTGGGTGCTGACAGATCTCGTACGAAGTACTTTACTCATCCATTCATGTCAGCCGAAAGCAACGTCTCCATAAATGTGCCAGCTGCGCATTCTGGGGAGATCGCGCCTGTAGCATCATAGAATGTCCAGCGCTCACCACCAAACTATCAGCTCCCGTTCCTTATGTCGACGTTCTTCCGCAACAAATGGAAAACCTGTTCTCCTTCGCTTGCCACTTTTCATCACCTTATGCATAGTCCCTTCGAGTCTCGGTTTCTATCTCATTCCCACTCACATTCCTTTTTTTCCTCCCTGCTTTCTATGATTCCAACAAATGGTCATCATTCGGAAATTACTTTACACACTCTCTGGGTTCAATTTTGATTACAGCACCCCACTATGATATATTCGCTCCAACAATATTCCTCGTCCTTGTTCACCTTCATTTTTTTCCCTACTCTACCTTGGTGCTTTCGATGTTCCAGTACTCCTGTGCATAATCCTGGATAGCACGGTCGGAGCTGAATTTGCCCATCTACATATGTTGTCGTAGGATACCCCCCTTGAATGTCGCATACAAAATTAGTCGGATAGAACACACCTTGGCAGTCGTTCTGATGCTCTTCTTGATCCACTCAGTACGATCACTGTAGGCCTCGTCGACCATGCGCAGCGCTTCGATGTCTGATCCGACGTAACCCAGGTCAGCATGTACACGAGCCGAAAGCAGAACGTCGCCAAACACCCACAGGAGTCAAAGTCGTCGGTGATCAGATAGTAATCGCCTTGTCGGATGGTATTCAACAACCTAGCATCCCACCAAACGTTTTAAAACGGCCACCGCCCCGTCAAAAAAAAACGGGAGAGCGAGAAAAAAGAAGATATTACGCACGGTTCGTAGACGTGCTCGTCGCCGAACAGGCCTTTTGAGATCACGTCCAAAACGGACGCCAGAGCGGGCGACTTTTCAGCGACCGGCACGGGGTGGTCCATGTGCTGGCAACGCAGGTCTTCCACGTCGGGCGTCAAGTTGCCAAAGAAGACTAGAGTACGCGTGTGGATTATCCGACGGATCGAGAACCGTTGATCGATTTTTTTTGTCGTCAGCAACGAAAACGACGTAGTTAAGTGTGGCAGTGGAAGGAGATGGGTTGGGGAAAGGGGAGAACGAGCACTCACAGACGTTGCTGGAACCGACTTCTTTGGCGATCTCGATGTTCGCGCCGTCGACCGTACCAAGAAGAAGACCGCCGTTCAGGCAAAACTTCATGTTGGACGTGCCAGACGCCTCCGTGCCAGCAGTCGAGATGTGCTGACTGATATCCGAGGCGGGTATCAGCACTTCCGCCAGGGTCACGGAATAGTCGGGAAGGAAGAAGACACGAAGGTAGTCTTGCGTCTCTGGGTCAGCGTTGATCACGCGAGCGACGTTCACGATGAGACGAATAGTCTGGAAAGACGGTCACCAATTTGAATACACAACCGGAGGCAGACCTCATACCAGCTTGGCGATGTAATCTCGTGACCGTTGTATAAGTACGCGACAACTTTGAATTGATGAAAACTTACATCCTGGGGCAGCTTTTCCAGCGAAAAAGACATTCCGCGGGATTACTTTCTTCCTTTCTTCCGGCGTCATTGACTTCAATGTCAGGTGGCGCTGGGGGCGTATAAGATAAGTCGGCGATTGTGCATCTGTCCAACTCACGTGAATGACGCCAAGAATGTTGAGCGTTTGACGCTACTTTCAACGTTAGCACTGCCTGCCAGATATTTCCCTTCATGGTGATATACCTTGTATTCATGCAGCCTCTGTAGCGTGATGTTAACCCAGTTGGTATAAGCGTTCGTTGGTCTTACCTTTATCTGAACGTCGAATAACGCGTTCGTGTTGACGTTCAAGCCTAGAGTTGTTTGGACGTAATGGGCCAATCTCTCCTTGTTAGCATGCTTCACGGAAGCCCAAGCGGCCTGGAATTCTTCATCATCCACATAGTCCAATAAGGCCTCTAGCCTCGACAAGTCCTTGAGCCACACGCTTTTAGGCACATTGAGCGTTTCAGTGATTAGTTCACTGAGATTTGGGTTACACTAAAAAAGAAATCAGTAGTCTTTGCTTCCGACGAGGATAATGCGAACCTGATCAAGCCAGCGCCGCGGAGTAACTTTGAACAAGGACGTCATCAAGATGTCTCTAGGCTCCGTCAAGACCTACCACCATTGGTGACATTTCCGAACCTGGCATCGTGTTAAATAACAATCTGCAGGGATGCAAAAAGGCATACTTGCTGATACCAAAGAAATCCACAAAATCCTTCAGGATCGTAGTCCTCACCAATTCACTGTGTAACTACCGAAAATGTTCAAACCCACTGGGTCAAAGCTACACTACAAAGTATTGCGTACCTCAGCGACACCGTTAATCTTCCGACTGCCTATTTGAGTGATAATCAGTCAGAACCTTGTTGTTGCCCAACAGATCACGAACCG
>JBBPKC010000060.1:0-13535 GCA_038089055.1 Tylopilus aff. balloui | reverse complement strand
GATGCACGCTAGGTGCGCCATGCGAACGTTCTTCGGAACGCCCTCTAAAACAACTGTGGATAAGAACCTCATGCGAAGAGTGTGACATTACTCGCCTTCGATTAAAGACATCCTTGCCAACCGGTCACGCTCACCAGGAAACATCCGCTCGACGGCTATTGTGAGCGTTAGCCTTGAGTTTCTGAAGATGTCATATGCTTACACTGCAAAAACAAGCTTCGGACCAGATCACGCTGTATTATTCACTCGAATCAAAACTAGCTCACAAGTTCTGTGGGTATGACAGGCGTTAGTAACATTTCTTCTGGAAAGGAGATGGACTGACGATATCAAAGATGATCTGCATGTGACTAGGGGGTGGTCAACCGATAATATCGGAATAAGCCTAGGCCAACAGCATACCGGGGCAAAAGATGCTCCATTAGAGGAACAGGCCACTTTTCCAGCGCTTCCTAGAACACGTCCTCGTCAAAACCGCGAGGATCAGATAGTCATGTGACTGACTGGGAGCACAGTATGATTAGTGAAGAAGAAGGTCTCCGTGACGATCTTCCATGCTGTTTGCCAAGGTATGTCTTCCTCGTCAAGTAAAATACGCATCAGCTCGGGGATGGCCAATATCGGGTGGGTCTACAAAAAAATCTCAGACGAATTGCACCACAACTACACATAGCGTACAGACGTCGTTGAGCTGTATAGCAGCATCTGATGACTGTCGAGTCAATAAAGAACCATATTTCCCAGTAACTCACAATCGGATAATTCCGTGATTGGTTGTCCGAGGTTTTTGAACCGCCTTAAGATGTCTGCAAGACTCGCTGCAGTCCAGAAGTACTGCTGCTTGAGGCGCAACTCCTTTCCAACTGTAAACCCAATAATGTGAGTGGAATCAACCAGTGCGTGATTGAGTTGCTCACAAGTCGTGTGATCATTAGGATACAGCACTGCAGTGATAGCAGCGGCGCTGTTCGAGGACTCGACCGCGCGTTCATAATCCCCAGCTAAGCGAAACGTGTCAGGTGGCTTTACTACTGTATCTAGCACCGGTGTCCTCACCATTGAAGCTGTTCAAATCAAAACCTCTCTTGGGTTTACTCTCCCAGAGACGAAGATTGTTTGTATTCCGGGTTTCGTACCCTGGAATCATAACGTCATACGCGACTGCCAGTACTTCCTGTCCACCATGCCATACGCCGCGCCCGCTCCCATCGAGATATCTGTCTGCTACGCCGTAAAAGCGGATTTCGTACGTGACATCGATGCGTGGCAACTCCCACGGATTTGAGTTCTCAAGCCAGGGATCAGGTGCTTCGAGCTGTTGTCCGTCGGGGGAGATAAGCTGCTGGAAAATGCCGTACTTGTAGCGAAGCCCGTATCCCCAAACCGGGAGTTCTTGCGAAGCTGACGAATCGAGATAACATGCTGCAAGACGTCCTAGGCCGCCGTTTCCCAAGCCTGCATCACGCTCCTGGGCGAGGAGGTCTTCGAGGTTGAAGCCGAGCTGGTCAATACCCTGTTGGAACTTGTCTTTGAGTCCGAGGTTGAGCAGTGCATTGTCGAGAGCCCGCCCCATCAGGAATTCGAGGGAGAGATAATAAGCACGTTTTCCTCCCTTTCGGTTCATGAGCGATTGCGTGTCATTCCAGTTGATCTAGGAAACGGTATTAGGTGAGGAAGAAAAAAAACTCGTCACGGCGGGTACGTACGAGTAGGTTGTCACGGACGGACAATGCAGTTGCCTGATAAGCGCCCAAGTCATCGAGACTGTAGACCTGGCGTGCCAACGAAGTTTGAACGTGGTTCACAAACGACCGTGTGATGGATCGGATGTCTTCACAAGAATTGAGAGTGAGGACCTAGCGGTCGTCGGTAAAATTGTGACTATCAAGAACTTGCCTGTATCGAGCTTCCTATAGCCGTCCTTCCATACTTCTTCCTCGCCCTTTGGCCATTTTTCTTTGCCCGATTCATCTTTCTCTGGGAGGTAACCTAGGAGAAAGCCGTAATATATATCCTCGTTATCGATCGGAGACTCAGATGGGGACGTACCTGTGAGGGACCTAACATGTCTACGAGGGCGCTTGGGTCTTCCGATGGTGGAGGGGTCAAGGATGGACGTCATGTCAGTGAGCGGATCGTGTAGAGAGAGAAGGTGGAAGTCAATTCCCAAGTGGTTACTGTTGTAGCATCTGATTGACAAAAGCGACCGGTTTCATAATGAAATCATTAGAAAGCGGCTTATCATCGGTACCAGCACGGATTAAACGGCTGCAAGGGGGTGAACGATGAGACTCAGAGTATGAGTAGCTCAAGTTCGAAGCGGCCAAGTCGCACTCGCTGACTCGCATCCAACGCACTCATGTTTCCTATGAATAGCTACACGGCAGGTCGCAGGACCGTGGGTGGGTACCCTGCAAGTCACCGTAAGAAAGTGCAGGGTCCCCAACGCAGGGTCCCCTGGAGGTCTCGTGCTCAGTGGGTATTCGAAGTGAACCCGAACATCTAGTCCAAAAGAGTGAATTCAATAACCACTGGCGATCTAGGTGTATCTACTGAAGGTGATGCTTTTAGCGATTGGTCTACTCACATGTGATCATACAGCTAATTCAGTCATAGAATCTATCACAAGGCAATGTGGTGAGTGTCAAACTCTCCATCGTCACCGGCTGCGGTAACTCGAGTATGGTGGTGAAGAAAACATCAGCTAGCCTCGGTGAACCTTGACATGCCTGTCCTCGATCCCGAGAACGATGTCGCCATCTTGAAACCAGGACCCCCTGTCGGTTAGACGCGAACGCTGGAGCTTGAAAGAGTCACAAACTTCGAGAAAGGAGCGCCTCCTAGCGCACGTCCAACTGAACGCGATCAGTGCCATCGGAAAAATACACCAGAGCCTATTCTGCCTCTTCAGCCTCGCCATCATTCATCGTCAATTTCCTCTTTCTACCCGGTAGTGCAGCTCCACCACCGTACCCGACGCCCGCCTTTTGTCGCAGAGCATTCACGTCTTGCTCCGCCTCCTCAGCCCACTCCAACACCAGATGTCGTCCGAGCAAATGCGTGTGTCGAAGCGCATCATACGCATTCTCGGCTTCGTGCCGCGTCACGAACTCGAGAAACGCAAAGCCACGGGACCGTGCATCGAACCGCTTCGGCAAACGTACAGACTTGAGTTGTCCGTGCGCGCTATTCGGGGAGAGGGGGGGAAGCACGTTGAGTGTACTGTGCCGATAGCACGCGGGTGGAGAAGAAGAGAATAAAAAACGCACCCAAACAGTTCTCGAATGTCTTTCTTGGTTGCTTCGAACGGGACGTTCTTGACGATCATCTTGGTCGTTCGGGATTTGGCAGTCACTTTGTCCTTGGGCACGTCTTCTTCAGTCCCACGTCCAGCAAACCTGACGTGCAGGGCGTGTCCGTCGAGTGTGTACCCCTGCATGCCTTTGAGTGCCCGCTTGGCACCTTCGACCGTCTTGAACCCAACGAATCCGTATCCCATGCTGAGTCGGGGAGCTTCCACACCAGGTACGCTGGGTCGGTTTGGATCCGGTTTCGTTTGAACCCGCGCAAACACGAAATCAGGGAGGTTCCTAAAGACCTGTCTGAGTCGTTCGGTCGTCGTGCCGAAAGACAAGTTCTTGACGAAAAGCGTCGTGCCCGCAGAGAGAGAAACGTCTTCCTCGCCTCCCGAGCTGAGCGTGTCCTGCTCAGCGGTCGTGACCGGTCCCAGCCCTGATACGACTGCGGCGTCTGACCGTCCAGACGTCTCTTGAAACATTCCGAGAGGTCCTTTCTCCAGATATATGACAGAATTTCCAAGACGTCGATAGACGATCGCACGGAAGGCTTTATTGGCTTCGATCGCGTGTTCGAATTCCACCACTGCCATTGTTCCCGCGGGGGGCACAATGACCCTGCTTAACTTGCCGTGCACCTCAAACAACTCACGAATCTGGTCGGTAGATGTCCCGTAGGGTATATTCTTGACCAGAATGATCGTATCCGAGCGTCTTCTGGAGGCGAAAGACGAAAGGATAACACCTTGTGACTCGAGATATGACTTGGTCTCCTGAATGACGTGCGTCTCAGCCAGCGCCAGTTTCACGGCCGCGTTACTTGACTCAGGGTTCAAGATGTCTGCCTTTGATATACTGAGACGATCTGCGATCGAAGAGACTACAGCATCGCTCTGGGTGCAATAAATATATTAGGCTACGCGTAATAAAGCACCACAGGACACTGGCTCGACGAACATTCATATATAACGTGCTCCAATTAAACTCGCGCCCGGCGGTCGCTTTACGCTTTGCCTTGCACTCGTCTCTGATTGACACTTTCTTGTCACCGGTATCTAAAGGATTGGGTTTGCCTTTACGATCCACGGCTGGTAGAACGTGTAGCAATCGTCCTTGGAAAGACTTTTTATCGAGTCTTTCGTAAGCAGCCACAGCAGAAGAGGGTTGTAGGAAAGTAACATATGCAAGTCCTTTGGGTTGCCTGGACACTGGATCAATCGGAATATGGACCTGGCGACGAGTGAGCATCTCATCATGACTGAACGACGAGTGTAAATTCAAATAGGAATAGTTTCATTTTCTTGGGTTGTGTCAAAGAATGAATGGAAAATTGCATCGTACAAAAAGGCATGTGCGTGGATATTTACCTAGAAGAAAAAAGAATTGGGTTAGCGGCGATCACTATGAAAGGCGTCAATGATAGTCAGAGAATATTAATCTACATTTCCCTAAGAACCATCATATTCCATGAGAATCTGATGTCCCTATTTATTTTTTCATCGCGGACGACGTTTTAAACAAATATGCCAACGAATGCTTACCTGTGTAATTTCTCCAAATGGCCGAAAAAGTGCGAGAAGATCATCATCAGTGCACGAGAAGGCCAAATTGCGAAGAAAGAGGCGCGATGTCCGTAGAATAGTTTCTTTCGTAGAGTCATCCGGTGCTGCGGGTTCAGCAAGTTTACTGCTACTGTCGCCCGAGTCGGCGAGTCGGCACCGTTTTCTTGGACGAGGTGTTGACGCATCCCCGACGCCCTGGTAGAATCGTTACCGCCAAGCTGCTAAAAGACAGGACAGTGCATACCTCTACGATCGTGACGTTTAACCGTGCCGAATCAATAAAGGTACGATCGAACCAGTCCCTCGCGGCAGTGGCCTCCTCGTCGGTCTTGAAACCCACAAAGGCGAATCGTCGAGACGTGCCGTCTGGTTTATGGGCAATTCTGATGTCGGTGATTGTCCCAGGGGGTGCACCTTTCTGCTCGAAATGTTTTCTAAGACGTTCTGTAGTTAGACTTGGAGGGAGGTTTTTGACGATTAGACGGGACATGGAAGTCGCGTGCAAAGACGCAATGTCCGACTCCGATCGGTACATGCCGAGTGACGACCTGAAGTCAAGTCTGACCTTCCTGCGCCAAGTCAGGCGCGATGGCCTCGACATCGATATTTGGCACAGAAAAAAACCCTCGCGGGATACCGAAAGCGCCTTTCATCGTGAGTGGATGTCGATTTCATGAAGACATCGACACTATCAACCGATTTTCTAGGCCGATGTCGAGGAATACATTGGTGGTCCTGACGGTGACATCGAAGGACCCCTTAAGGCCTTTCAAGACGCGATCGCGTACGTTTTCTTGTCGGATCCTGGCGTGACACTCTTGAACCGATAAAAGTACAGGAAATATCGCTACATGGATGCTAATTTGACGCAACGCCGAAGGAGCCTCGAAGATAAAATACCAGACATCAAAAAAACACTTCACATGGTCGAGTTTTTGCAAGAGACGCGTGTAAGTAGACCGCCTCTTTAAATCCAGCACTCATGAACTGTCTTTCAGGAGGGCAAACAAAAAGCAGACGATGACGCAGATGAGCTTGACGACGAGGGCGAGGAGGTTGCAAGGAAACCATTGACGACTACGTTTGAGTTGAACGACACGCTTTACGCAGAGGCACAGCTCGAAGATACCGACACCGTTTACCTATGGTTAGGGGTAAGCCTGCTTGGATTTCGTCCCCCAATCCACGTTGATCGTGTTCTGCAGGCGAATGTGATGCTATCGTACAAGCTCCCTGCAGCCATATCTTTATTGCGATCGAAGCTTGGTGCTGCCGAAGCCAGTCTGAAGGCGACCATAGAGGATTTAGAGTTTCTTCGTGAGCAACTCACGGTGATGGAGGTGAACACTGCCAGGATGTACAACTGGGATGTAAAACGGAGAAGAGAGAAGAGGTTAAAAGGATAATCTTGCCATTTCACTTGCCATTTGTTTTCGAATCGAGGCCACAGTCTACATGTTTAATTGTGTCCTTCACTCGCCGTGTCCGGTTTTCATACATACCGCCTTGGTGACCTTAGCTATCGGAAACCACAAATCATTAGGCGGCAGATTGATCAGCGCGAGTTGGTAAGCCCGTTCGGTTCTTGATCTGCTTTTCCTGCTTTCTGACTTCCCCTACCTGTCGCTCTAGCACCTTCTCTCCAACGAGCAACAGCATGGGGAGCAGTTCTCCCGTCGCCACAAAGTCGCGGGCGCCAGGACCAACAGCGGCGAGTCGGAGTGGATATGGATCATTCGACAGCCCCACGAACACCCCCAAAGTATTTTCGGTCGATCTTTACGAGGATGGGTACGACGATCCCGTATACCAAGCCAAGGCCCGCATCTTGAATCATTCCATACAAGAAATTGGCATGGGTAGATACCAGGTATGTAAGATAAACGGGAGGCGCATGTGACGCTGAGCACCGTCTGACGTAGTGGCATCTATTTTTCGTGGCCGGCTTTGGGTGGCTTGCGTGAGTCCCGTGCTCCCGCCCGTCCGAGGTGTGTGTTGACAGTTGGCTCATAGCGATAGCGTCTGGCCCGTAAGTGCGCCCAGCACGACGCTGTCTGATATCTGAACAGCGTTCTTCCAGCTGTTGAGCGCTCTGATCCTAACGCCCGTCATCTACGAATTCCACTTCATCGGCCCGTTCCTGTCTTTGGCGTCCAACATTGGTCTCTTTATCGGAGCCATCTTCTGGGGTCTTGGTTGTGATGTCTGGGGCCGAAAGTTAGTTTGTCGTCTGGTCATCTGGATATGTCTGACGAATCATTGCAGGTGGTCATTTAACTTGACGCTTCTCATCGCAGGCGTTTTCGGCTTGGCCGCCGGGGGCTCACCCAACTTTGTTGCCTTGGCCTCTTTGATTGCTGTTGTTGGTGTCGGCGTTGGTGGTATGTTCGTCCGGCTTCACGACGAATGGTGCATTAAATTCTGTTCGAGGTAATTTGCCTGTGGACTCGGCCGTATTTTTGGGTGAAATTACTCTCTAGTTCACTTAAAACCACCTGATTGATCGTTCCTGCCAGATTTCGTCCCTGCATCTCACCAGTATCTCCTGACGATACTTTCCATCTGGTGGAGTCTGGGACTCCTCATCTCTAGTCTCGTAAGTCCGAGAAGGGCTTTATCCGTTTCGCTCTGATGGGCTGACGCACTATGCACAGATCGCGTGGCCCTTGATTGCCAATTTCTCCTGCTCCTCCCCTAAGAATTGCGACAGGTCCAACAATATGGGGTGGAGGTACCTTCTCTTCGCTCTTGGTGGGCTCACTCTCTTCCTTTGGGGCATTCGCTTTTTTGTCTTTACCCTCCTTGAAAGTCCACGATTCCTCTCCAGCATCGGCAAGGACGCGGAAGCAGTCGAGATCATCCATCGGCTAGCAAGATACAACGGCAAGACAACAACGCTCACAGTGGAGGAGCTGGAGGCCCCAGGACACGGCCGAGATCCGTCGCTTTCAAGAACGCGGCGCGGCATTTTGTCCAATAACTCCAGATACCATTCAGATCACATCAAGGCGCTGTTTGCCACTCCAAAGATGGCTTGGTCTACCAGCCTGCTCATCGCTCTTTGGGGTATAGTTATACATCCCGCTTGTTCCGAGATGTCACAGTTGAACCATTTTTCACACTTTAGGGATCATTGGTCTTGCGTCGACGCTCTATAATAACTTTTTACCTTACTTGTGAGTGGAGATGTTGTTACCATTACCACTTGATCGACGCAGCCGACCCTCTACAAAGGCTGTCTAGTCGCGGTGCCATATTCGGTGACGGATCGCTCTACATCACTTACCGCAATGTACGCATTCCTGGCCATGACATTGGCTTACGCTCACACTTCGTGGCCACAGCAAGTTATCCTGAGCACGCTCGGTGTCCCCGCCGCCTTCCTTGCTGGATGGGCCGTGGAGCTCCCATACATCGGACGCAAAGGCAGCCTCGCGATTTCCGCAGGCGAGTTTCTTTCTTTTTCTGGGGCCTGCACTGCTCAACGACCTCCTGCGAATAAAGGGCTCACTGGCGCGTTCCTCTACGCAAGCACCACCTCCAGGACGTCCAACCAGCTTCTGGGTTGGAACTGTGGCTACGTGTGTGCCAGCAATGTGCGTCCTTTTTCTTTCTCTCTAGGATGGGAAGCGAGTTGTATTGACGCAACGAGGGGTTAGATGATGTACGGCGTGCTTTATGCCATATCTCCTGAGATATTCCCTGCCAGGGATCGCGGGACGGGAAATGGTCTAACGGCTACTGCAGCCCGCGTGTTTGGCATCGTGGTGCGTGTCCTTTCGATGAAGTCGGAATATGATGTGCATTTGTGCATAGGCGCCCGTAATTGCGCTGTATGCAGACCTGGCGACGGCGGTCCCGGTATACATTGCTGGCGGCTTGATCGTATTTGCGGGCTGTCTGGCGTTGCTGTTACCGTATGAACCGAGGGGTAAGGCGTCCATCTAATTGATTTACGATACCCAGGATAGAAGCACTAGGCCGATGTGACCTCGTGCTGTGAAATGGATAGGGATATTAGATTCTTCTAGATTTCGTTCATTTGTTATACATACGCTCCAGCGCCCGAGGGCCATGCGTAAACCATGATCATTGCCAATGCCATCGGTAATGTAACACGTGCCTTTGCGGAAATGTCAATGCTATGCTACGTCTTTAGATTACTCTTCCAATTGATCTTCTTCCTCGCTCGCGTCGTCCACAAGATCACGATGAACCATGTCCACCACCATGCGGATTGCAGCTTTGGACATGCGTGGCATGGCCCCCGGGCGGAGCAACGGATGACGGGCTTCGTCGAGCTCCTCCTCTTCCTCCCCCCCGCTCTCCACAAAACCTTCCGAATTTTGACTGTCATTCTCGACCCCACTCCCCGCGCTGCTCCCACTCTCGCTGTCCTCATCCTCGTTTGTAGAGCTGTGCTCAAGGTCCTCTGACGAAGCTACCTCAAAGTCGACGTCTTCTGGGTCAGAGTCGTCCCACGCAGGACCCTTGACGGTCCCGTTGGTGAGCTGTGTCGCCCGACGCGCATCCGCCGCCGGCTCGCATGAGGGGGCAGCCTTACCACCCCCCACCGCAGAGTGCTTCCCAAAGAGATGTTTCCGATGCCGCGCCCATGCATCGATCGGGTCCTGTTCCTTCCCGTCGACCATCGAAAACGCCGTCTCGTCCCCCACGTCCTCCTCGATTCCCTGCCTCCCGTCCCCGTCCCCGTCCCTACCCGCGGCCCCGTCCGTCACACGTTTGCGCGTGAGAATGACAGAACACGTCCGCCCGGTGGCGCTCAAGAGCCGGACGCCGTCCTTTGGAAGCAGATCGTCGACCGCCCAGAACGCGCATGGCTTGCTCTCGCCCCAGAGGATGCCCTTGTCAAAGAACCACACCGTGCCCGCCTTGGCGCCAAGATACGCGTCGACGCCCGCTGCGCCCGGCCCTGCACCGGGTGCCGCGCACGCGCTCCGGAAGATGGCGAGCGAAGGTTCGAGAAGGGGGACGGGGAGGTGCGACAGGAACGTGCGGAGGGAGGGCACGGTTTCTGCGCCCTTGGCGACGATGGTGGGTGTCGGGGAGGACGTGCTGGGAGCGTACGCGGTCGTATCAAAGGGAGCGGGGCTGAGCGCGTCGAGGCCAAAGATAACTTGCTGGGCCGATGTGGGAGTCGCCTTGGCCTTATCGGGGATGTCCGTGGGGAGGAGGACGACGGTCCAGTGGCCCTTGGACTTGTTGCGCGTGGGGAGCAGAAAGGCGCGGATTATGCTGGTGAGGGGGACAGACGCTTCGAGCGCGCGGGTGGTTGGGTTGACGAAGCGGATAGAGCGTACATGGACGGTGATGTCAACCTTTTTGCGGACGGGGGAGGTGGTGGAGATGGACGGAAGGGTGAAACGGGGTGGGTCGTCGGCGTCGTCCTGGTCGATGATTCTTTGTCGCTTTGGGGAGGGATCGTCGCTGTCGGGGATGTCACGAGCACGTTTTTGGGCCGTGCGTCCGAGGGCGTCTTGGAGCGCTCTGAGGGCAGCGGGTTGATTGAGCGACCAGTCGTTGCGGTCGTCGGGGACACGGGATGGGCAGTCTGCGCCTAGGGCAAAGGCGAGGAGAGTTTCGAGGGTTTTGTGGGATTGGGAGTGGAGAACAGACGCGATTGAGGCTGGGAGATGGGCGACGAGGACGTCGACGAGTGGCGTATCCGAGCTCATCGTGATGGTGGTCAGAAGGAACCCTGCTCGACGCGACTTGTCCTTGCCCTCATGTTACGGCGACCATCGAAACGACTGCATCCCCTACGTCAGATCAAGAAACTGAGATGGACCTAACCGACTCAGTGCCTGTGAGAGGCAAAGCGTAGAACACGGTCTCGCTATGGGGAGACTCGTTGCCTTTCCCTCGAGTTTGACGCGCAGTCTGGTCTCCTTGGCACTACTCGTCAAGCGGTTTATCTCGCCGCCTGAGAACGCTCAGAGCAATCCACAATGATAGCGGGGCATGTCTCCATGACCGCTTTACCTGAGTTCCAGACTTCACACTCGCACCCATTTCATGCCCGAACGTCGCTCGTCTAGTGTTCACCGTTCTTCCTTCGACACGTTGGAGATAAAACTCGACCGGGTCCACCGATTACAAGAAAAGACTCCACGCAAGTGTTTTCTACCCTGTTCTTCGTGTCCGACTCGTTACAGGTACCCATCGAACCATCGTTCAGCAGTGGTCTCGAACTTAACAGTCTCCGCAAAGCCTCGACAATTGCCATCGAAGTCGTTCACATTTTTGTCGAATCACCTCTGCGAGACATTGACCCCGTAGTCAACAGAGGCAGCAAGGCCGTCCATCGGTGGGCGCCGGGCCCTCCACCATGCACTCTCGTTACCCAGATTCGTTGTGCTGCTGGCGTTCGGTCCTTCTAGTTCGCGGATAGCTTTACAGAATCAGCAGGCGTACATCAAGTCTGGAGTCCGTGCTTGTTGGAGCACACACCGTCCACACCCTATTCGACCACTCGGAGGTGTGATTTGAGTAGACCAACAAGGTATGCTATTTGGCGAATAATCCACGACGTCTTTGCGGGTCATGACCGCCATATTGACGGCGCTCCCATGTTTGTCGAGTTTAATCTAAAATACAACAAAGCGCCCCCACTCGACCCATCATGCAGCGCGTGCTCGGGTTGTGCACATCCGGTGGAGCGGAGGGGGTCGTTGCCTTTGATGAGTATCTTTCATACAAAAAACTTGTATGCGGTTCAGGTGCGTCTGTTAGGCCGCGACAGGGGCTGATGATGGAAGGCATTCCTATACGAAGGATCCCTACCTGATGAGACTCCACGATAAGCCACTAGAGATATCTGTCCGCCAGAAATTTCCAATGTTTGAAACCGAACTCCAACATCCCCGTCGAACACGCATGAGGAATAGGGCGGGATGGGTTGATGGCCAGTTGACGGGGGAAGGACGCGAGATGCACTGGATATCGTAGACGGGGTGATGACAGGACCAAATCAACAGTTTCGAGAATAGTTATTTGTTCGTTCTCACTACGGGTTTCCTGGTTGTAACACTATCCTGAGTGCTACCTCGACAGAGTATCGACATAGTAAAGCTTCGGTGATCGCCGGTGTTCTTTCGCCTCGTTATGGGTCGCCGGTCTACAGATCCAGCCAGCTCCGGTCGCACAACTCTCCCAGCTTTCTATATTTGATCATCCCGGGACTCGGGCTGCGATAGCTCTGACCAGCGGTTGGATCCATAGTTCCCTCACAGGGCACACCCATGCTCGTGTTCTGCTCAAGCCCGACTTCACTGCTACCGTCATCCAGTACAAGCATGTTCCCCCCAATACAGTGAGTCGAGGGCGATACTCTGCAGGTAAAATCAATGATGACCACCGGGTCTGTTTTCTCTGTCGATTCTCAGATACTGTGGGTTCACCTACTATCGAATCTCGCTTTCTCGAGTTACTAACGCATTCCCACTGGCACCAGGCCTGGTTGGGGCATTATTCGTAATGTATGGCGTTGGCCGTCTCAACATACCGAGGAATGCTCATAGCAACTCTCAGCTCTGCCGTTGTCATGGCCGTTTCTAGCATCATTGGCCGTACTCACAGCAAACTGGACATACTAGTTATCGTCTTCTCAGTAATCTCGTTCCTCATCGCATGTGACCAGTTTCGGAGGGCGTTCATAACATGGCGTGCATCGAGAAAGAAGTCGACGGCAGTCGTGTCTAACGTTTGATATCTATCGCGGTGAGTTGGTTGTCTGAAAGTGCACGAGTGCAGACTTTTACGTCCAGCAGATACCTTTACTCTTGCATATACCCGTTTGTATTATATTTTCTGTACCGCAATATTCACGTTGGACGATCAATCGATCACATTTCAAAGACGTTCAGAAAACCAATCAGTTCACGGTTGCCTAATTGCCCTGCTCTCAGTTATTTGCGTCGCATCGTGACCCACTTCTTCGCGGGCTTCCCTCAGACCCATTGTCAGCGTTGTCAGAGCGATGAGATCTAGCAAAAGGCATGCGCATTACTAATCTGCTATCGTTTAGTCACTAAGGGCACCGAGAAGCTCTGATTCTGCTCTGGTCTATCACATTTTCAGACTTCAGTGCCCATCCGTGTGCTGCTCAACCTTTTCTAAGCTTCCGAGAGAACCATCCTGATAACCCACCGAGTCGTTAGCGAGCCGAACAAAAGGCCCCCCGTATCGGGTAACTTCAGAATGACGTCACTTGCTGCGAAGAAGCGGGAAGCTAAAGGTAGCATCGAGTCTGATAACGAAACCGCCAAAAGAGGCAAGTGTGCCCCACTCCGGGTTACTTAGATCCCAGTACCTAGTACATATACTGTCGGGGATACTGAATGGTACGCAATCAGTATTTCTGCCTTTTGGCTTAGCGGCTAAGCGCGGCGATCTGGTCGTTGCAGCAAGCTGGTTTATCGAGCTTGCCTGCTTACTGAAAGACGAAGGATGGACTCACCTATGCGATGGTGACAGCTTAACAGCTTTCCATAATGCTAAAAACCTTTAGCCCAATGAAGAGGTAATGTTCTCTCGGAAGTCTGTGCTTGTTTGAGCATATGTGCTCCCTCAGGCTCGTGCGCTCGTGCAATCCACGTGGCCTGAGGAATGCAAGCATTCGAGTTGACTCTGGCTCCATTCACAGCTGGTAGTATGG
>JBBPKC010000059.1:52540-74220 GCA_038089055.1 Tylopilus aff. balloui | reverse complement strand
AAACTGAGCCTAAACTGGTCACGAGCCTTGTAGCGCTCATGGATAGTCCCTCTCTCAAGGTACAATGCCAAGCTGCGTTGGCACTTCGCAACCTTGCCAGTGACGGTCTGTCTACCTATTACCCGTTCCGTGCGGCCACTCATCTCCGGCCGGTGTTGTTATAGAGAAATACCAGCTAGAAATCGTCAGAGCTGATGGACTCAATTCCCTCTTACGCCTTCTGCAGTCAACCTATCTCCCTCTCATCTTATCCTCTGCTGCGTGTGTCCGCAATGTCTCGATTCATCCACAGAACGAGTCACCGATCATTGAGTCTGGTTTTCTTCAACCTTTGATCAACCTCCTTTCGTTTAAAGACAACGAAGAGGTGCAATGTCACGCCATTTCTACGCTTCGTAACCTTGCTGCTAGCTCGGAGAAAAACAAGTTGGCGATTGTTAAAGCTGGGGCTGTACAATCCATCAAAGAGCTCGTCCTTGAAGTACCGATGAACGTACAGAGTGAGATGACGGCGTGCGTTGCTGTTTTGGCACTGAGCGGTAAGCAATGCCTCGATTACAGGATGACCAAATTTGACCTTTTATAGACGAACTCAAGGGCCAACTCTTGGAGATGGGCATCTGCGAAGTCCTCATTCCGCTGACGAACTCGCCTAGCTCTGAGGTACAGGGTAACAGCGCTGCGGCTCTTGGCAATTTGTCGTCTAAGGGTATAGTTACCATGCATCAGTGAACTGTGTCCTGAAATTTTTTATTGTAGACGGTCGGACCGCCACAGACGACTACTCGGCATTCAATGATGTGTGGGACAAGCCCGACGGCGGGATGCATCGATATCTGTATAACTTCCTGACCAGCCCTGATGCGACGTTCCAGCACATTGCTGTATGGACAATTGTACAGCTTCTAGAGTCTGGGGGTAAGGCATCGAGTCCATTTCTGATCGCATTGACTGATAATCCTCTCTAGATCCGCAGTTGATTAGCAATATCCGGAATTCTGGTCTATTGAATCCTCCGATCCGCCAGCTTGCATCGTCACGGACGCCAACACCCTCCTCCTCAATCGGTACACCCCGCTCGCACCACTCTGCTTCACAATCGTACGCGGATACGGAGGCAGGTGAGGGGCAGGGGGAGATACAGTTGCTTGCGAGACGCATCCTGGAGTTTGTAGATGGTGATATAGATGGTGGCCTCCCGCGAAGTGTAGCTGGATCGCACATTGGGGGGTCGTCACTAGGGAGCTCGAATGGAAGAGAACATGAGGAGTTGAGGAGGAGCGTGCGGGAGGCATTCTCTGGATCACACCACTGACGAGAGGTCACAACGTGATTGTCGTTCCGCATCTGCCATTTTTTTTTGCGTCGTGCGCATCTATCCGTTCTACTTTATGGCGTCTTTCGTCTTCTTGACCTTCTCTTTCTTGTCGATGTTAATCATTCTCTCGGAGAGTGCGACGGTGTGAGACGCTGCGACTTTGACCGGTAAGCGACAGCTCAAATGCCCGCTGCCTCGTGTTCCACCTCGCCGCGCGATGCCCGGACCCCGGCTCACTCAAGGCTTTTGTCCAGCCCATCCTAGATAACCGTCGTCTCTTGCGTTGCGTTCCCGCCGTCCCGTCATTGTTCACTCCACACCTCTCCTTCCTGCTCTCCCCCGGGCTACAGCCGCTCACGCCGTTTCTTGTGATACTCATCTCGGTTCTAGGAGTTCTGGGCGACCCTCTCACCATCAGACGGTCGTGGCTACGCCGAGGGTGCCTTCCATTATCGAGTTCGTTGACCGGACTCACCAGCTGCGGCCACTTCATTCCCGTTCTCCACTCGCCTTTTGAACACTCTTTGTTCTCCCCCTTCCCTGTGTCGCCCATCTCAGCTCGATCAAACGCTTTCTCCACGTTGACTGTAAAGCTTTTGCTGCAGAAACGATGCACGTCCCCGCGTTCCTCGCTCTCGTGCTCACTTCCACCTTTACCCTCTTTCCATCACTCACCGCTGCCCGCGAATATTCGCTGCTTTCCCTTGCACACAAGGTTGCCGTCAGGCACAGTGCCAGCTTGGCACGCGATCTTCGCATAGTTTTCGGCGGAGTCCTCGTTGCGCAGCCTGGTTCTGCACCAACTCAGAATGTGTACTGTGTCTCAAATGGCGGCGGCGGCGTCATTGTGTCCAGCGGAAACCGCAACTCCACCTTTCCAAGCGGCACGTCTACAGCAAGCACTTCTCGTCCCACCGCTACTGCTTCTGTCCCACCCTCATCTTGGAAACCGATCGCCACATATTCAGGCTCCACTTTCTTCGATGGCTGGACCTTTTTCATTGGGGCCGATCCCACCAACGGAAACGTTCAATACGTGGATCAAGCTACAGCTCGCAGTGCTGGACTCGTCGAAATAAATAAAGCTGGGAACGCGGTGATGAGGGTGGAGACGACGCCTACCGTACAGACCAACAGAATGAGCGTGAGGATTACCTCGAATTTGACGTTCACGGAGGGACTAGTGATTCTGGATGCTGTCCATATGCCCACAGGCTGTGGGACGTGGCCTGGTGAATCTCACTTTCACAGGTGGCAATGGAGCTAACTCACGGCTTCCGTCACAGCGTTCTGGACGAATGGACCCAACTGGCCTAATACCGGGGAGATCGATATCGTGGAAGGCGTCAACAACTACACAAACAATCAAGCTACAGTCCACACCGGTGTTGGGTGCAGTATCCCAACCTCTAACTCCACTTTGCTAGACATTGCAGGCACCATTGTGGGAGGAACCGATTGTTCTGCTGCGCAGTCGGGCAATCAAGGATGTGGCACGCGTTCCCCTAGCAATACTAGCTTCGGTGGCGGCTTCAACTCGGTCGGTGGTGGTGCTTACGCCAGTGAGTGGCCTGCGTATTGTAGGTCGGCCATGCTAAGGACTCTCGGACAGTGTACTGGGACAACGACGTGGGGATCAAAGTATGGTATTTTCAGAGGGGCTCGATACCCGACGATATCACAGCTGGCGCACCACAACCGCAAGATTGGCCCACTCCCACGGCATTCTGGCCCAACTCGAATCTCTGTAACATCTCCGACAAGTTCAAGGATCACAGCGCGATATTTGATACGACGCTTTGGTGAGTGTGTCATCTTCCAGAGCAAGGGCTGTCGTGACGAACGTCGCACAGCGGTGATTGGGCCGAAGGGGTCTGGGGTAACACTGGTGTTCCCGGACAGTCCATTAGTTGTCAACAGCAAACTGGATTTGCGACATGCGCACAGTTCATACGGGCGAGTGGATCATCGTTCAACGAAGCTTGTGAGTCCGTTCACCTTGGCCTGCATGTGGCACTCAGTAGATCATCGAATAGACTGGGAAGTGTCAGGCGTCACGATATACCAGAATGTCTCTTCCTCATGAATGTGACACTTTTTGTGAATGACATTTAATGCAATAATGCACGGATAGAAGTACACACTCGTTGTAGATGCTGAATCTTACAGATTCTGACTAGATGTACTGTAGTGTTATTTAAAATATTTGACTGCACTTGCCTGGGAGCTAATATTGTTCCTCCCAGCTCGCAGGTATTCAGAACGTACCACTGCTTGAATGTCTCGGTTGAATGTGATCACTTCGCTTTACGCTGGCGACCGAGTTCCAGCTCGAAAACATCATCGGAAGTGCTATCCAAGCAGTCACCCGTACAAAGTACGTTCCCGCAGGTTGAATGGGTTACATCCCAGTTTACGATCTCCCACCCTTCTTCTTCTTATTCACCACCTTGAACCCCCACTCCTGTTGCACGGGCTTCGGTTGGGTCTTCACCACGTCGGCAATGGACACCGGTTTGCCGCTCGGGCCTGCACCTACAGTCCCACGTCGAGCTGCAGCGTCGGCCTTTCGCTTGCTGACGTATTCTGACGCGAAACGACGACCATCAAGGGTTGTACTGTTTGCATAGATGAGGTCAGAGATGATCTCGATGGTCGACTGGTCGGGGTCAAGAGGGAAAGAGAGTAGCATTGAAGTCATTTCTTCCACTGGTTTGATCGAGATATGAGACCTCCCTGTCGGTTGAATGGGTCTCAGTCCACTTACGATTGACCGAACTATTCAAGCCTTTAAGTGACTCGCCCAGCCACTTCAAAAAGTCGTGGGACGGTGCGGCGGCAAAATCCTCAACACGCGGAGCTGCCACCTTCACGCTCATAACCGCTGCTTGACGAGTCGCCGTGCCATTGTTGCGTGACGTTGTCGCGAGAGTGGGATTGTTTTGGGAGGTATTCACGACTGAGCGGGGTGCGCTCGTTGCGGGAGGGGAGGGTTTGCCATTGGGACCTACAGTCGTCCATGAGCCACCCGTGGCTTGGGCGCTGGGTACGACCTACAAAGTATAAGAAACGGTTCTGGGGTAGGACTACTCGTATACCTTAATCGTGCTCTCTGCGTATGCCCGACGCGCAGCTGCAGACGCCATGCTCTCTTTCACGGCCAGCTTCTTCCTTCTTTCTTCTTCCTCCTGAATCTCCTTCATGGTTTTCTTGGTTGCAGGTGCAGAGGTGGCGTTCGTCCATACTGGAGCTGCAGGCATTGCGGATAATGAACTGCTCGTCGATGTCTCCTTGGGTGGGACGTGATTTCGCACACCCACTTGTGACGTAGGTAAGCCCCAGGAAGACGTAAACAATTGACTTTCATCAACACTAGAATTGCCACTAGCAGGAGCATTCGTGCGGGCAAGGCGTTCTCGCTCCTTCTCAGCAGCCTTGCGAGCCTCTGCTTCCCTTGCCTCCGCTTCTTGAATCTCCCTCAAGCTCATCGTCATACCCACTCCCTTTGGCTTCTTTGAGTCATCTTCGACAACCCAAGCGGGTTTTGGTTGCGCCACTGGAAGCGTCGCGGCGGGGGGTTGATCCTTGACCGCCGTTGAAGCGGGCGGGGGCGCTTCCTTGGGAACTTGGACATCACGCGTCGTCGACTTTCGCCTTGCCTTCTGTGTTATTGAACCTTGGGTGCCGGGGTTAGGAGCAGAAGTGGGTGCGGGCGTAACAGGCTGAGAGGCTGTAGTCCCTACACTGGCTGGTGCAACATTTGTCGACTCGCTCTGTACCAGTTGTGTGTTGGGCAGAAGAGGGACAGCGTTGTCCGTGGGAGGAACGCCAACATCATCCATTCCTTCTTCCTCTTGTTGTTGGAGTTTGTTGTGTTGTCCGAGGTTACTAAAGGTAAGGCTGTTTGGGCCGGGCATTTCCCTCCAAGCATCGTCTACGACAGGCAGCGACGCCATCAGCCAGGGAGAAGGGTCAGCTGGTTGGGTCCGCTGAGGTGTGACCCACTCAGCTGTCTGGGGTTGGGCGGGTGGTACCACGGGTGAGGGAGCGGCCGGGGAGTCGAAAGGCCGACGTGTAGTCCACGGCGAGGCACTGTTTGGTTGAACAGCAGGGGTCGGCATCTGAACAATATTGGGAGCTTCCGAGGCCTGTGGTAATGGGTCCCCGAATGGTGTAACAGACGGACGATGCTGTTGTGCTGCATAGGGGACAGAGGAAGAATGCAAGAATTGTGACGCCGCGCCAAATTGAGACCCAAGGCCGTTCATCGCACCGTTGAACGTAATCCCATTGACCTCGGATGGTTGACGCGCGATCGGGGAATCGTGACGGCTGCTGAGACCACCCATACCGCTATACGCCGTGTCGCTAAAATGTTCCTGGTTAATACTGTGGATGTGACTGACAGGCAATGGGTTGCCTATCATGCTAGGTCCTATGCCGTTAAACCCATTGGAGTAAGGATGCTGTTCATTGTCACTAAAACTCTGGCTGATTTGTCCAGGGCAAGCTGACCAAGGGGAACCATCACTACCTCCACTGTAAGCGTTAAACGTATCAATCGTGGGCGCTCTTGCTAAGGAATTGTTACTGAGGGCTCGTCCATCTGGAACCGTATCTTGAAACGTTGCTCGACCTCCGAAGGTGCGACCTCCAAGCGTCGGATCGTTGGAGTACACATTGCTTCCTGCCCTACCACCGAACGCAGACGGATCCGGAGAGCCATTTCCAAACCTGCCACCACCGAGGGACGATGAGGGCGATTCCGTGGGAGAGGAGCCATTTAGGTATGAATCTAAAGTGGTCCGTAAAGTTCGGGTGGGAACCGGCTGGTATCCATTAAACATGTTTTGCTCGTGAACTGGTGAGTAACTCTTTGGTGACTCTGTGTGAACAGCAAGGCCTGGTGGACCACTGGAGATCTGGGAGAGAAAGATCTTTCCTCCAGCCGCGCGCCTTTCAAGCGTTGCGACGGCAACCCAATCCGCATCGATGTGAATGCGTTTCATAAGTAAGTCGGGGGTAAAGTAACCTTCATCAAACCATTTCTGCATCAGATCAGCTCGGAAGGGACCTATGTTGTAGCAAATCGGTCATAGCACGACCACCTGACCCAAAGGTGTGCTCACCCTGCACCCGACCTCGAGGGTCGAGGTATGACCATTCAATACTGGCAGGATCAGTTAAACCTAGAGGGGGGCCATATGGGAGAGGATTTGTCGCGGAAAAGACACGTGGATTTGAACTAGGCTGATTCTGTGCACCCAAACTCATCCCTGTCACGCTCTGGCCAAGTGACCGGAGCTCCGACGAAGAGACATGGACATCAGTTTTTAGGTTTGATAGAAATGGATCTGGCCCAGAAGTTTGGTCCATGTTGGGCACCAGATCGGTATCGCGAGCGTTGGCCGACCGATGTCCTATACTCTCTTCTTCTTCCTTGATTTCTGAATGTCGAGCGTCTTCTTCCTTGCTCTCTCCTCGTCCTAGTATCCCGCCACCAGCCCCAGTCGCGCCCATGGAAGACCGTTTCCTAGACCAGGAATCACCGCTGTTAAGAACTCCGTCAAAGCCAGAGCCAAAGGCGCCCATCCTGTTGCGAGGAGAAGGAAGCGCGTCTCGAAGAGACGTTAACGTACCGCCTGGGGTGTTTGAAAGAGATAGTTTACGAGGGAGAGCGAGCGGGGGTTGATCTTGTTGATGATGTTAGCGATGAAAGAGACACTAGTTTCGGGTATTTACCCGTGCTGTCTCTCCTCCTTGCGAGGAAGGGTCCGTAGCGCATGGTATTGTTTGTTGTGGGGTTTGGGTGGCTCAGGCGTTGTCTATCGGACTGGGAAGACAGTGAGTTTGTCAAGTCGGCCGACTGGCGACGACGAAGTTCGGAATTAAGAGGCCCAGCGAAAAGCTAGACGCCTCGTGTGAGTGGATGGAGCACGACACATGACACAGAAGTATAGCCTAACCTTTTTCTCTACCTCGGTCAACTCACGGAGGCCAACTGGCTCGCTGGCCACGTCGCGGACGATGCCTTCCCATCGTTCAACTTCGAGGTTCAGACCGCCATTTCTGCCACCCTCTTTAAAGATTCTGAGCATTTCCTCCTTGGTATACCTAAACGGGCGAGATTCGTCGCGCTTGTCGATCTCCTGTGAGGGCGTAGTGAGGAGGGCAGAGTATGTAGATGGGCCAAGTTGCTGGGTGGCCAAGGGTGCCTGAGGTGGTGGGGAGGGCGGTTGCTGGTGACGAGCGAGTGCTTGGGGTTTTGCACGCATCCATTCCGGACCAAAGTGCATGGTAGTAGTGGCCATGTCGTCGTAGGAGATAATCACGAAAGCAAAGAGCGATAATTCGAACGAGTGGAAAACCCGCTTGGACTCTAATTACACCATCCTAACAAGCCCATTTAGGGCAGGCTCACTACACACTCGTCCTCCACCGCTGCACCGGAAGTGCTGCACCTCGTCAGTCCGTAACACACCACCACCAGCCACGAAGAACGCACCTTGCAGCCTGCGCGCGGTAGGAATAACGTACCCAACCAGAAACACCACCCCAAAAATCAGACAGATCGCCGAGATATAATAATACCCGTCCTGTTCAGTCACACACTCTCCATTGATGTCTGCACATAGCTCCTTGCCTCGTTCCGACACACATTCAGCAGCTGCACCGCACGTCAACCCTGCACTCCCTTGCAATGCATCCGACCTACCTTTCACGAGCAACTCGGTGTCGGCATCCTTGACCCTACAGTACGCTTCGCTAAAGTAATCCACACCTAGCAAACGGTCAGCCGCAAGCCATCACCCACGGTCGTGGTGCACCGACCTTTGAGAACGAAATACTTTGGCCAAGTGCCTCCCAAGTTCGTGAACGTGTTCAACAACTGCACAGATCAAACTTCCGGCGCATGCTGCGAAACCGCGACACTCACCGTCATGTAAGTCCCCCCGATCAGAGGGTCTGAAATCCTCGTGTGGAAAGCCGAGATGCCTACGAATTGAATGGTACTGATAAACTGGCACTCAACAAGAAAAGAACATGGCAAGAGTAAGGAGTGCTCACGATGCAAACCCTTGCAGAACAGTGTGTATCACCAGGTATGTAAAGAACCCGTAAGAGAGCGGTGGTGATGGAAACCAATAAACAATGAGCGTGGATATCAAGGCAAATGCTAGGCGTGGCCAAAACGCCCATATCCAGGGACGTAGTGGCTTATCCCCGCTGGACCATTTGGCGGCAAGCCAACCACCGAGGATTTGAAACGGAAAGTCTATGAGGACCACGATGGCAAGGTCTTCACGACCCAGTCCCTTTTCGATCAACTTTAAACTTGTGACCGACTCATTGGCTTGGAAACCAATTTTGGCAAAACAGTGCATGACGATGAGAGCTTGTACGTCTGCAAGGATAGCACATAAACGAGACCGAGCACTTGCAACTCCACAGACACCCACGTTTTAGCTTGCAAATATCCCAGATTGTTTTGTAGACAGACGAAACCGTCATTTCGGAATCATCGAGCGACTCGACCCCCTGTCGTGGGATGAGAAATCCAATGCACGGCTATTCGCAATCATACACACCTCCTTCTCAAAAAGTACGAGCCAGAAAGTGACGGCGAAACACAGGAGGCTGCAGAGCTGTAGGTATGTGCTCATGGTCAAACGCGGAATACCCCATTTTCGACTGAGAGGTACGTGAGCGGAGACCGCACCCGAGAAAAGTCAACATACCAAAACGCCTCGCTGTTGAGCGCCAAGAATACGGTAAAGGACGCAAAAAAACCGGTGTTTAAACCGATCGTCTGGCAGGTGGAAGCGAAAGACAGGTTTTCCTGGGATAAAAGGGTCAAAGCCCAACCATCCACAGCGATGTCTGTCGCAAGAATGTGTCAACTGACTAGTCACACAGAAGCAAAAGCACATACCTTGTGTTGCGGAGAAGAAGACGAGGGAGGTGAACATAAACGTGAGTTCGTACACGTTGTCTGCCGGCTGATGATGTTCAGGGATGCAACAGAACGAAGTAGAGGTATGTAATGAACGAACATGCTCAAATAATCGCTCTGCGTTTCTCGAAATATAGAACATCATGGAACCGATGACGAGCTGCATTGGAATGATCCAAGACTTGCGCCGACCGATGGAGGGAAAGAAGGTCGAGTCGACGATGGGGGACCACAATAACTTGAGAGAATAAGGATAATTGGAGAGAGCGAAGACACCGAGCTGGGAGTAGGAGAGATGTTCTCGTAGAATGAACGGCACGGAGCCTCGAGCGGGGAGGAGTTAGATGACGCAATGAAGGGGAAGGATGTGCATACCGAGCGCGAGGCCCAACTAGGAGCGCGGGGATTAGGGTAGGGATCGCGAGAGGTGTGGGTCACTTACCGGGACTCCTTGAATGAGGTCTGAACGCGGGTGAGCTAGGGATAGAGGTGATGGGAAGGAGAGTACGGACAGAGGACGATGAGCAAGAACATCGCTTTTCTGTCTTTGACGGAGAGGGGTTTGTTTTTCCTGTGGACGTGCTCGACATCGTGGTCGTGGTCGTGGTCGTAGTCGTGGTCGTGGGACAGGGAGAGGAGCTGAATGTCGTCGCTGTCCGGGCGCGAGGGAATACGAATGCTGTCCAGAGGAAGTTTCTTGCGCATGCCGTCTTCCACGTTGAGGTTAGGACGGTGGCGGAGGCTTGGGAGATGAGACTTGGCGGATGCTGACATGCCCTGTACGAACAATCGCGTTCGGCGTTGACTTGCGATTTGCCACACGTCAGCACTTTGTAAATAAAAGTCCAAGATGACCCCGCATACGCCATGCTCCACCTCCTGCTCGCACTCGCGCTCGTGCGTGCCGTCTACCGCACGGTCTCTCCCTGGCTCGCCCTCCGACACGTCCCTGGCCCAAGACCCCACTCCTGGCTCTGGGGCGAGGAGCAGCTCCTCTACCATGCCACGCCAGGCTCCCACTACGCAGACTGGCATCGCAAGTTTGGCAAGGTCGTGCGCTTTTCCGGCGCATTTGGGGTCCGTCGTTCTGTCCGTCTGCTCCCCCCGCTGACACGCTCCCCTCAAAAGCACCAGATTCTCTCCATCACCGACCCTAGTGCCATCAGCTATATTCTCGGCCAGGGGGCGTATCAGTTCCCCAAGCCTAGCGGAGTAAGAACTTGGTTCCGCTTACTTCTTGGTAAAGGCATCCTTTGGGTGGAAGGTCATTCGATCCCGTCTCTCGCTTGTCCGTCCCGACCTTTCCACAGGCAAAGAAGCGCATGAAAGACAACGCAAGACCGTCGCACCCGCCCTCAGGTACCTCATTTCAGAGTGACACGCCAGTTCCCATGACTCACATCCCAGTACTCAATCTGTGAGACATCTCACCACGCTTTTTTACGGGAACGCCACAAAGGTGCGTCTAACCAATTCGGTGCCCAGACAAGGTCTGACCGTGCTGGAGATGGCTACCCACTGGCAGAATATTTTCGACGATTCCCAAGCTGTTCAAGTCACAATCGAAATGACTGACTGGGCTGGCCGTTTTGCGTATGGACGCCGATCATGTGGCCGACTAGGCACTCATCCGTATATGAACAGGCTTGATACCATCGGGCGAGCCGCGTTCTCGTGCGACTTTGGTTGCCTGGACGGTCAACCGCATGCTGTGGTAAATGCTCTAGATAGTCTGACGAACCATAAAAAGACGCAATGGACGTTTTATATCCATGCCATTTTTTGGTTCGCCCCATGGATCCTGCACTTCGGTAAGAAAGGTCATCTCATCCGCAAGACCCGCAAGGAGCTTGGAGATCTGGCGACCTCCATCTTGATAGATGCGAAAATTAGCAGCGACCCGGGTGGCAAGTCGTTGATGTCCTTAATGCGTACGCTCAACTATCCTCGTTATTCGGAATGGGCTCATCATCAATCAGTGAGAGAGGACAAGTCATCTATGACACCCTGTTTGGATGACGAGCAAATAGCTGCACAGATGCGAACAATCATTTCTGCGGGCTACGAACCCGTGTCCGCAACGATCACTGTAAGTAGAACTTGTCACAAGAATGACGTTTCTATAATCCGATCACTGGCAGTGGCTCTTTTACGAGCTGGCTATGGATCCCGAGAGACAAGCAGCCATCCGGAATGAGGTGTCAATCCCATGCGACCCATCGTATGACGCATTGAACAACGAGTTCCCGCTACTCCACGCGTTCTTCATGGAGACACTACGCATGCACCCTCCCGTGTTGGAGAACCACCACCAGGTGCCTCACCTTGTGCCTTGTCTTCTCAACGACTGATAGTGATCCTCTAGGCTTCCGAAACCACCATCATTCCCTTGTCTAAGCCCCTCCCTGGTACCACTGACCCTCACCTCATTATACCGAAGGGGACTGTCTTGTCCATGCCAGTCAATGTGATTCAGACGGATAGGTCTGCGTGGGGACCTGATGCCGATGTTTTCCGGCCAGAACGATGGCTTGAACGCGATACCGGAAACAATCGAGACCTTTTCGCATTCAGCCTCGGGTGAGGGGATTGACACTGGGACTCGTCATCTCATTGACTATATGACTCCAGTCCCCGAGGTTGTCTGGGCAGGAACTTTGCAGCTGCTGAAATCAAAGTGAGCACGGAAGCGTCGTTTTGTGGCACATGTTGAGATCGTCCAAACAGGCCCTGGCGGTCACTCTCCTGCGTCAGTTTTCGTTTGCGTGCCAGTGCGACATAGAGAGTTTCCAGACATTTGTCATCCGGCCTAGGATTGTAGGGGAGGGACCAAGTTCTCTCCCTCTTCTTGTTGGAAGAATCTTGAACTAAGTTTGTAGTCAAACGACGTTGATCAACTTCCTTGTCATTCTTGGCCGGGGTTAAATGAATAAGGGTTCCAGAAAACACTTGATCCTGTCCCTCCCAATCGGCAGTGACACTGGCTGTAGCGGGCACGACATTTATTTATAACTGCTCAGAACCAAGGTCTTTGCCCATGTACATTGCAAGACGGAATAAATACGTAGACGCAGTGGACGTAAATGCTACGAAGCGTACATTCAATCCTTCTTCTGCTTTTTGGGTCTGGGCATTTCTAGATCAATCTCCTCGGCATCGTCGTCGTCTTCGTCATCGCTCTCCTCGTCCTCGGAATCCACTTCGTCCGACGAAGCCTTTCCAAGGAAGTAATCAGTAGCCTCGACAAAGACCTCGTTAGCGATGGTAGTTCCAATCTAAGCCTAGAATCAGTCCTGTCACAAGCACGCTTCCCAGGTCAACTCACGTCGAATGGATCCGGGCCAAGTTCGAAGAAGTTGAAGAAACTGCCGGCTTCAGCAGGCATGTCGGATTCTTCCGCGTCTTCCTCCTCGACACGAGGGTGTAATTTCGTCAACGCACTCTCAGGCTCTTTCCAGTCGATTTTGTTGGCCTGAGTAAAAAAAGAAGGGTGAGAAAGGTCTCAGCGTACCGGGGCAGCGCGCACCGAAGGCTTGACATCACGAGTCCATGTGAAAGCAAGCATGGAGGGAGTCATGCCATCTTCGTCGGGCTGCTCACCAGCGGCCTCGGGTGGTGGAACATATTTGTACTCTTTTTTCAGGACAGAGTCGGTGAAGTACGGGTTTGGTTTGAAGTACTGCTCAAGTAAGAATCGCGACACAGAACGCGACGGAATACACACAAATTCGATGGTGAAGCATCTGGGCTCGTTAGGATCACGCTCTACCCACAAGTCTTCCAAGTAACTCAAGGCAATGCGATCAATGTTGTGTTGGGCTTGGAAACCAATTAACGGGTGGTTCATCAATGCAATAGGCCAAAATTTTGGAATCGCTTTCGCGACTTCGCGCCGCTTTTCGTAGACGGGACGGAGGGTCTCGTTTCCACGACGCTCTGAAGGGCACTCAAATTACGCAACGTCTTGAGCGAAAATGCAACCTACCGAGTATTAGTTCGGCGCGCTCGAATTGCTTTTGGACGTCTTGCAGTTTCTGCGCATTTTCATCGCTGAGTTCAGCACTCTCGAGGGGGTTTTTTTCCGAGTCAGCGCCGGGAGAAGCGCGCTTTTTTCCAGACATTGCTGAGCGCCGAGTGGTTATGCGATTGTACAGGTTTTGGATTTATTTAAACTCCGCTCTGGCGTTCCGCTTATGCCCAATGATTAGGCGGTCGACATGGTCAAAGAAAACTACGGTACTACTGGTATCCAAGAAACCAAGCCTAGTCTACCCTCTGCTTGGTTCCCGTCTCTATCTCCTCCATCTTGCTCACAGTCAACGCCCTCTTCCTGGCTATCGGAACCGCACTCGCAGAGAAAACTTTCCCAGACAAGCCCAATTTCTTGCCAAGTGATCCCGTCAACCCTTTGCCGTGGTGTCCAGAGCGGTATCCAGGTCCCTCGTAGTAAATTATATCCGTCGGTGGTATCAACCTAGGCCACGAAACATATTCGATGCCGCAAACCATGATGATTGTCATCGCGCAGATTGCAACGAACAGCCAAAGCATGAAATAGTAGAAGAGAGAGTAGTCTGCACCGAGAGGATTAAGGCTTGCAAACCCCAAAATTGTCAACTCACCCGAAGTTCTAGGTAGTGTCAGACCAGCACAAATCATGAACAGAGAAAAAGATATGATGTAAGGAAGCTTGACATTGATGAGTGGACAGACAGTTTCCCAAATGCGAACGACTCACCGAGCGGATGACTAGTGGCCTTGTATCTGCCAACAAGGAAACAGCGGTGATTGGATTCTTCCGCGGAGTCCAGGCTCCAGTTACGAGATCGAAACCATCCTGCCTTGCGCCGTCGAAGTAGTTGTTTCTGAGGTATCGCATGATACTCTTGTAACCATCTTCGAGGACGCCTATCTTCGTACGCTTGTTTGTTCTCGTGAAGTCCGTCTTCAAGGCACCAGATCCAGCATACGCTCTCGAGATCAGATCAGCATGATCGGCCCACACTATTCAGATGTCAGTGCCGTATGTTTTCATGACAGGATAGCATCTTACACTCTCGAAAATCCCTGCTCAAGGCGTGGAAATCGTCTAGATCTTCACCCTCGGTAAGAACACCCAGCGCTCTGAGCTGGTGATTTAATGTCCACTTCGCTAACGCTGCCTGCACAACATTCGTGCGGTCGAGATTGTCCATGCAATTTGTGCGGACAACTCCTCGCTGAGTTTTCACGGGATCTGGTTGGGACATGTCGAGGTGGAAATATCTAGGGACACCTGAGCAGCAAAGTGTGGATTAGTGACTGCACCATACCCTTGCTTCAAAAGGTCATATTGCAATTTTCCGATGAGGATGCTGATGCGGTCCCAGCGCATTCTCTTGCATTCGTTGTGGAAATCAAAGTACTGGTACTTGGCGTCTGCTATCTCGGCCTGGAACAGATGCGTAAGCAGTGAACATGCGTGATCAAGAACTACACACCTGACTCAAGGTACGTTCGTATGCATCTTTGACGGGCTGCTCGTGGCCCCTTTGGTTTACTAAGTTGACCAAGCTCTGTTCGCCATAGATCGATATTTGCTCCTGCAAGTGACGACGCAATGCATCGACCTTTGGACGCTGAGCATTCCGTCGTCTTCTGAACATGAGCCACCTACGGTATCTTGGAGATCCATCACTTGCAAATCAGGCTTGTACCTCAGCGTATTGATTTCAGCCCAAAATACAGGAACGCTTCCGCGAATCTGGACGAAACTGAGTTGGTGCGAAAACTTTTCGACATTGGAGATGCGGCCTGCGGCCTGTTCCTCAACGAGGAGTATCTGTTCCGTCTCATTGAAGTTTGCGACGTGTCCCTCCTTGTCTACACCACGGCGAAAGTACCGTGTACCGGCACGATACCGTGACCTCCGGCTGATAACACATAGCTGGATCCGGCGGCCATGAATATAGCCGGTGCGGATATCAAACGCTGGACACAAGCGTTAGCATGGACGCGCGATAAGTCTACCACCGGACACCCACTGCCGTACACTACGGGAAGGATGTAGGGGCTCAGCTGCTCGGGTTCCGGCGTTAGATCTCCCACAATAGATAAAAAGTTTTTTCCTCACGTCTCGTGCGATGTCGGTGTCGATCAGCCTTGATTGCAGGAACCTAGAAAAGCTGTCAAAGGTCTTGCTGAGCGAGTCACGCGGTGTACGCACTTGTTCCAGAAAAACCTGTCATCCGCCTCGTAGACCGTCAGACGTAAAAGTTATGGTCAGGTCATTTAACTTACTTGCTCCCAAAGAGACTTTTCGTGGATAATACCCCTCTCGCTCCACTGGGATTGCAGCCGTGTAGACAAATCCCACCCGTAGCTGAACAGGAAGTGGCCACCGAGCAAATGAGACCGCACGAGCGCCAGCAGATGTCGCTCGACAGGATGTGGTGCGTTCTGAGCAGTGACGCTGGGATTCAGGGGAAGGATATCGAAGTCTGCAGCACGGTATACATCGTGTCCCATAAAGCGCGCTCGATGTTCGCGGCCAGTGAGGATGATAATGTACTCCGCTGTGGAAGATATGAGGAATCCCCTTTACGTGGAAAAAATAACCTTGGGGACGCACAGAGAGCAAGAGAGATCATTCCGAGTACCCCGTATACTGGCTTTTCATACCTGGAAGCAGCAGGGGGTGTGGGTGTGTTGGGTGCTGGGTGTGTCTGGCGTCAGTGAGAGTAATGTGGTTGGAGAGGGTGCTCACGGTTGAGAACTATGTCGCCGGTGGCCCTGTGTATTGTGAGGGACTGCGCGCCGAGTGGTTCGATGGGGGCAAAGGTGTAGGCATCCTGACCGACGACAAACCTAGGGGTATAGGTGAGCAGGCGAGGGATATGGAGGGAGTAGAGATGCACGGACAGGTTCAGTCTCTGATATACTGCAGGCCTCATTGGAGTCGCGGTGCGAGTGTTGGTCAGTCTGAGTCTGAAACGGCCTCCACTCCAGCCATGGTCAAGCTCACCCCAGAGCTCCTCGCCCAAGCACCTTCCGCAATAAACCCCATCAGAGAACGTCAGCTCGATCTTCGCGGTGAGTATCACGATGACCTGCTTACCCTGGATCAGACTCATCGACACCAAAGGTTACAAAATACCCGCTATTGAAAACTTAGGCGTCACCAAGGCATGTGTCGTCTGATCATGTCCATCGTGTCCCCGGTCGTCTCATCCCACCCAGGACCAGCATGATGCCATAGACCTGACGGATAATTCCGTCACTGCTCTCGCGAACCTGCCTCTCCTCAAACGTCTACGCACTCTTCTCCTCGCCAATAACCGTGTCTCGTCCATCTCCCCCTCCATTAACCTCTCGGTCCCTAATCTCACCACCCTCGTCCTCACCGCGAACAGCATCTCCGAGCTCGGAGATCTCGAACCCCTCAAAGGCCTAAAAAACCTCAAGTACCTATCCTTGATTGGAAACCCCGTGCGGGAAAAGAAATGGTATCGCGAGTGGCTTGCGTGGAGAATACCATCGCTAAGAGTTCTGGATTTTCAGAGGATTCGGGACAAGGTGCGCCAGGAATCGTTTTTGCATTTGGTCTCGATACACCTTGAACGCTTCCACACCATGCAGGAGCGGCAGACAGGCAAATCACTGTTTCTCACTGCGGAGGGTCTACCCACCGCGCTCGCAGCGACAATATCCACGACCGTTTCAAGTCACGGCGCAAAAGTTGCCATCACAATCGACGAGCCCAAGGCAGCACCTCTTGCTGGCAAGGCGGGCCGCTTGATGTCAAAGGAGGAAGCAGAAGGAGTCAAACAGGCCATCGCAAAAGCAACTTCGACCGAAGAGATCAGAAGATTGGAGAGAAGTCTCAAAGAGGGATACCTGCCAGCCATGGAGGCAGTTGGTGCTTGATGTGTTGTATCCTATATTTTTCTGTCTAACATCTTGAGACTTGCACAAGGTGCACTCGACCGCGATACAGGGCGAGGTAGAGCGAAGACCCTCCTCACTAGGTCCCTTTAGGGGACGGACGGTTCGCATCATTGTTCAAGGTACGCTCCGTGAAAAGAAAAGAGAGAAATGACCGCACCAAGAATTGCCAGAGGACCAATTGTCGTGACCTCTGATGAATTGATGATACGCCGAGGTTTGTACCCCTGTTTTGTTATATGCGTACCTTTCAACGTTTTCGACGTCGCAACATCGTTATCGACATTGGATGTCGAACTTCGAGATGTGCCTGCTTGTTGGTGACACTGGGACTACGAAGGTATGGAACGCTTGCGAGACATTCGGGGTGTTGCCTAGCCAGGTCAAGACACTGGACGGGTGATGAAACACTCAGAGAACAACGACAAGGCAGAGGCTACGCAAAGCGGAATTGTGAAGCAAACGGGATGCATAAGCGTAGACCACCTCGAATGGAAATCCCAAGCGATACTTATGCACCAAGTCATTTATTATTCTGCGGGTTGATCTGCGCAAGCCCGTATCACGGGTCGATGTGCGCTGGTCTAAGAGTGCATCGCCCAGTCCCCAAGCATGCCTCCTTGCCTACCCATCCGCCTCCTCGTGCCAGGTCCCATAGCTCGTTCCTCACGCAGAGCACCATTCAAGACAAGATGCTTATCGACCAGCTAGGTAGATATTCGTCAGAAAAATAAGGGATATATGAACACTTGCTTGCGGGCCGTACGTCATTTAATGTATTCGTCGATTTTGTCAATGCGGATAAGAAGGCCGTGAGCTGTACGTCTTCATGTTCCTATGGAATCATCATGCGGCATCAGAATGGTACGGACGCATCCAGATTAAGACATGTGGACGGACGTGGGTTCACAATAGCTGTGAAACGAAACCAGACTTACCGTGTCGAATTCCTCCCGAAAACCTTTCTTCTCGCTCGCAGGAAGCGATGCGATCAAAGCCGAAATCGACCGAAGGATTGCATGATCCTTGGGAACCTGGCCTGTAGCACCATCCGTCATCCAGATTTTAGAACAACCAGCGGTCATCGTCTACCTGCAATCACGTTCATGACATACTGTACAAGGACCAAAATCCTTTCATGAAGCATTTTGACGGCAGCCCTTTGTGCTTGCAAATGGGATTCCACTGAGCAGCATTAGCCTAATACTGTGAGGCGCAAGGAGCGAAGGATGCTCACGGCTGGTACTCCCCCCTCCGCCTTTTGCTGTCCAGTCGACAGCGATGCGCTCTGCTTCTCCTGTCTCGACCTTGTACGGGGCTTCGATAAACACGGATCGCGTTTTCTTGTCTCTGATTTCCACAGAGGGTTCATAAGCCCTGAGAGGGAGGGTTTGGTCGGTGATGTCAGAGGAACCGGGTGCAGATGAACAGGGTTGAAGTAGAAGGAGTAGCGGTGTGGAACAGTATCCTGTGAACTGTGTAACGGGCTATCAAGCATTGAAAGACATGAGTGTAACCCCTCGGGCCGACCTGTTCCTGAAGGACTATATGGCGGAAAGTTAGGGTAGGTGCCACGGTGTACCACCCAATGAACTCCAATGATGGGAACACCTGTTTATCTAGCACACATGTGAGGCAAAGAACACCCCAAGAACGACTGACACACATTGATCCCGTCTTTGCACTAGAAAACCATGATCGACCATGTCGTCTTGTCCATCCTCTACTGCCAGCTCAAATGTGTTGACAATCTCGACTTCTCGGCCGCTCTGCGTACCAAGAAGTGCACCGAGCACTACACACGGTGTAGTTGTGGGTAGACTAGTCAATCGAAGGAGAAAGCTCACCGAATGGCAAGTCCAATTTCGTCTGAAGTTTCAATCGGGTGAGGTGCTCGGAGATGTTTAGTATTGGGAGGGGGTGACTGCATGTATGCCGTGAGGCCTGGTCAATTATTGGCTCATACGTTCGACGTACAGTAAAAGAGAAAGGCTGGAGGTGGTAGTCGCCGATAGCACGACCGAAAGTTCGTCGACGTCCATTGGGGTCATGTTAGTCGTGTTAGAAAGGGGTTCATTTGGCTAGTCTACAGAGGAGCAGAATCTGCTGAGAACGCAAAAAATTCCCATTAGCCGACTCGAACGACTGACCTCGTCATTACTAGTGACGCGCTCTACCAACTGAGCTAAACGGGAATCCAGAACCTAAGACCTTTCGGAAAACATGGCTGTTACAGTCGAACGCGAATGGACTTGCCCTGAACTAATCATGTCGCGTACTGCCTGCTGCCGCGACTTGGGTGGTTCACACCATGTCTGGCTTTGATGCTAATCGAGTTTTCACTGTCAACGTTCATGATCCATCTCTCGCCTCAACCTCGACAGATAGACCCTCGCAGACAGAGAAACTACTGCTCGAATTCTTGCTGCAATACAGAGTAGGCAGTGATTTCATATACAGGCATGTCCCCTTCGTCTTTCTGATTATACGACTAATCGTCCCACAGAGACAATCTGCGTGGAAATCTTCTACTGAAGCAATACCAACTAGAGATTGACCTTCGCCACCTCGGCTTATACAGTGATGAACTCGCGCACGCGATTCAGGATCGGCCAGCGGATGTTCTTCCCTTGGTGAGCCGTCTTCGTTGTTGTGACCTCCTTTCTTATTTCCGTTTGGCAAAGTTTGAAAGTGCGGCCACCAAAGCGGCCAGATCGATCCTCTTCCCTCTGGCAAGCACGTCTGACGAGCGAGCTGAAGCAGCTCTTCAGTCTATTCCTAAAATCCATATCACCATACAATCTGGGTTAAGCATGCAACGCTTTCGTGATCTTACCGCGGATACAATGAATAAACTGGTTCGTATACCAGGCATCGTCATATCAGCTTCTGTCCTCTCGTCTAGATCCACAAAACTCTACCTCCAGTGTCGTGCATGCAAATCGACGAAGATCCTATATCCCCCTAGTGGCCTTGGTGGTCTCGGTAATGGTTCTGACAGGGGTCTTCCAAGGCTTTGCGACGCCCCCGAGTTGGAAAATCAAAAGAAAGATTGTCCACTGGATCCCTACATCATTGTCCATTCCAAGTCCAGCTTTGTAGACCAACAAACGCTCAAGCTTCAGGAGGCACCGGATATGGTTCCAGTTGGAGAACTTCCCCGACACATCCTCCTATCAGCCGATAGATATCTCACAGGGAAGGTTGTTCCTGGTTCACGCATTATCGCGACTGGTATCTATTCGACGTTCAACTCGGTAAAAAACGTGAGTTTTGGTGGTTTCCTACTTCTTGCATCACTAAGGCCCAGCTCAGAAATCGGCGGCTGCTCTTCGACACCCATATCTTCGCGTTGTTCACATTGAGCTGTCGTCTCCATCTGCAGGTAGTGGTGCCTCGAATCCCTTTGGAGTGCAGTTCACTCCCGAAGAAGAGGAAGATTTCGCTGAGTTGGCACGAAGCGAAGGCTTCTACGAACGTTTTGCGAAAAGTGTAGCTCCGAGTATTTATGGTTGCCTCGGTCCGTTTTCCTTTTGGATCAAGATCTGGCACTCATAGTGTCTAGACATTAAAAAGGCAATTGCTTGCCTTTTGTTTGGAGGCTCGAAGAAAGTATTACCTGATGGGATGCGGTTGCGGGGAGACATCAATGTATTGCTACTTGGAGATCCCGGTACAGCCAAAAGTCAGCTACTCAAGTTTGTGGAGAAGGTAGGACTCGTTATCATTTCTCCCGCCTATCGACCAATGGTGTTTACAGGTTGCTCCGATCGCTGTATACACTTCGGGGAAAGGTTCAAGTGCCGCAGGTTTGACAGCTTCGGTACAACGTGATGCAGTTTCTGTGAGCCTGCGTGAAGAACCACTGGAATGCAGCTGATTCAACTCGATTAGCGCGAATTTTACCTCGAAGGGGGTGCGATGGTGCTTGCTGACACTGGTGTAGTGTGCATCGATGAATTCGACAAGATGCGCGATGAGGACCGCGTTGCCATCCATGAAGCCATGGAACAACAAACGATATCGATAGCAAAGGCGGGTATCACCACGGTTCTGAATTCGCGGACGAGTGTCCTTGCGGCGGCGAACCCCGTGTGGGGTAGGTATGATGAAGGACGAAGTCCGGGCGAAGTGAGTTTATACTTATTGATCTTGGGCGCTTTAACATGTCTTCTCTATGCAGAACATTGATTTCCAGACCACAATATTGTCTCGGTTTGACATGATATTCATAGTCAAAGACGAGCACAATGAGCAGCGCGATCGAGTTCGTCATCTGATCCTTCCCCCCCAGCTATTGCCCTTACACTCCTGCGCAGATAATCGCGAAACACGTCATGAATATCCATATGAACAGACCAAACCAAAATATTGAGAACGGCGAGGTCATTGGTGAGATCGACATTGACAAGATGAAACGATATATTGCATACTGCAAGAGGTATGCTTTATCCCCTAAGGGAGAGTCACCGTCTCAACGTACCT
>JBBPKC010000059.1:41255-52441 GCA_038089055.1 Tylopilus aff. balloui | reverse complement strand
TGTAGTAAATGTGCCCCTCGCTTATCTCAAGATGCTCAGGAAATGTTGAGTAGCCACTTTGTCAGCCTGCGAAAGCAAGTTCAGCAAGTCGAGCGAGACAACGATGAACGAAGCTCAATACCTATTACTATTCGGTTTGTTCACTAATGATTGCACCGCCGCCTTCGTGACTGACAGCTGCATTTCCAGTCAACTGGAAGCCATCATCAGAATATCTGAGTCACTGGCCAAGATAACCCTGTCACCGATAGTGCAAAATCATCACGTCGAAGAAGCGATACGTCTCTTCAAATTCTCGACAATGGATGCGGTGTCGGCAGGTTCCGTTGATGGGATGTCACGAGGTGAGCTTAATGAAGAGATGAGTCGTATAGAGAAGGAGCTGCGGAGGCGTTTACCGGTGGGGTGGAGTACGAGCTATCAGAGCCTCGTCAGGGAATTTGTCACACAGCAAGGCTATTCGAACCATGCGCTTGAACGCACGTTATATATCCTGGAGAAGAGAGAGATTGTTAGGTTCAGCGGGCAAAAGAAGGTTGTTCATAGGTGAGTTTGACGTGATTCGATGGCGGTGGTCTCTTATTTACCGGCGCAGGGTCGGAGTGTGATGTTATCACCGTCTTTCGTTCGATCATGTCATATTAGTGCCCAGACTAGTCATGACGGCCTTTTTTTCTGCGTCGCGGGTGGTCAGTTCACCATTGTCTTACCACTAAAAATTTCATTGCCAATGCCCGCCTAGCTCAATCGGATAGAGCGTCAGACTCTTAGCCTAGGCGATCTGAAGGCTGCGAGTTCGACCCTCGCGGTGGGCTATGTTTTGAGGCCATCGCCACGCACCTAAATTTTGTTAGTCCGGTTTCACTTTGATGATTCAGAAAGGCAGGTGCGAGTTCATTGCAAGCAGGTCGGACAACTCAATATAAATGTTAGCACTGTGGGTGTTTTAGTTGGTGGTTCCAGGTGTACCCGAAATGCGGTCCTCAGTTTTACCTCCTATACTAAATGGTCGACGTTCTGATGACGGTTGCTGGCCCCTGGACTCGTTAATGACCAGTAGATCGAATTAAAAAGAACGTCACAAAAATATTAGCCCACCGCGAGGGTCGAACTCGCAGCCTTCAGATCACCGCCTTGCACGACTCGTACAATCGTAAAAGTCTGACGCTCTATCCGATTGAGCTAGGCGGGCAGTGACGGTTAGTGAGGCATAACAGCACATGACTACTATTATCACGTGACGGTGTTCGACAGGTCGCGACGCGAACTCGCATCGCGACGTCCAATACTGACATGATATTGGATAGCCAAGTCGACAATTCTCCACTCCAATTCTACCATTCGTATGTGTCCAGCAGGTCGTTGTCCGCCAAAAACAGCCCTGCTCTCCAAATCATAGAGATCTCATCTGATTCTGAGAACGACAGGTAAGGGAATGTCTTCATATTGAAATTTCTGGATGATCACGCCCTATCTCTCCGTAGGTTTTGTCAGCCATACCCCAGGTTAGATTTCACCCATTGACTTAAAATGTATTTACGCCCTGAATCTGCTTGCATCCAACCGCCGTAGCAAGTTCAGTCTTGCTCAGAGAGACGAAAACAATCACTGCACATCAGGCTCTACCTGCCAGGATGGCGTTATTGAGTTAACTGACAGTGACTCCTCCGGTCTTCCAAATATACTGTCCCCTTTGGTCAAGAGGTCGCGAAGAAAGCAGTTTGTGGACCCGAGACAGCGACCACCTCCCGAAGCATTCATACCTTTGTATATCGATACAAGTGATGATGAAGCACTCGACAAGGGCTGCATTCTTGTATTGTGCGTATTCAGTGGGTAGTTATGACTAAAGTGCCCATTTTGGTCCAGGAATGATCCCCTGGGCTCTCGGAGGCCAACCCGAAGCATCGCTCCCACCGAAGGTACTTCCACAAATTCTCTCTTTCCACGTAGCAAGGGGAGTTCGAATCCTTGTTTTGTGGTATAGGTCAAGATGTTCCCCGGGGCAACCCATTGCTCGACTCTCCGAAGAAAAATGTGGTTCCAGAGTTTTCTCGGGCAATGCCAAAGTCACCTGGTAAAAGAGCTCAACAATCAGCTCTCAGGGAAAAAGAGCAGGCTAGGCGGCAGAAGTATGCCACTGATCTGTTTTCTAAGCTCAACAAAGATGTTTTTGGCGATTGCCTCCCGAAGGATACTACTCTAGAATGGAGCAAGCGTCTGCTGACGACTGCAGGGCGAGCACGCTGGCACCGGTGGGTGACCACATGGATTCTTGACCACGTCGACCAATCTAAATTCTTAGCACTCGTGAGGGTGTGAATATCACAAAGATTGAACTGGCATCAAAGATTTTGGACTGTGACGGTGTGCTGGTTGTAGTTTCCAGTGCAACATGTCATACTGAAATAACTTGGATCGGACAATTAGAACGCATTCGAAACACCCTCTCTCATGAGATGTGCCATTTAGCATGCTGGGTAATTGATGGCCAACCAAGGGAAGGACACGGTCAACTTTTTAAATCCTGGTTAGCATCAAACTACTGTCTTGGACCCGATCAGCTGTCGAACAGAGCAACTTTTAGGGCGAACAAAGTGATGTACAAGCACCCAGATATCCAAATATCTGTAAGAAGTTTACGCCTGGCTCAGAGACATTCGTACTAATCACATTGATCACATTAGACGCGGCATAACTATGAAATATCATACCCATATGAATGGAGTGAGCTTGTGGCATGATCTAGTAATGTTTCTGATCTTACACAATCTTCAGAATGCGAAAAGTGTTCGAAAGTGTAAGCGCTCACAACAAGGTTCTGTTGAACGTTTCTTATTAGCTGCTCCTAGGTACGGTAGATACTCCAAGTCTATACAGCCAGACGGATGTGGTAAGCCAAAGCACTCAATTATGGTATTTGATGGTTGCAGCTATCATGTTTTGCCGGAACAGTTTGTGGAGCCTGTAAAGTGGGCAAGCTAATACCTCTCTTTGTCGAAAGAAAGCGAATGACCCCCAAGGTCAGCCGTATGGCTTTAGCCAGGCCCCAAGGTACAGACAGATTGTTTCAATGCTGGGTGTCATTGATCCATCATCACAGATTCTCTGTGCTCGTTAGTTGAAAGTCCAACAAAGAACGATCGTCTGGCACAGCGAAATTCTCAATGCTCAATCGAGGAGAATATCCCGGGCCTTGTAGACGCCATCAGACACATATCTATCCACAACACAAGGGACCGATAGACTCATCACAAGCTGTAAATTATTCAAGTCGTCCAATTTGTATTGCTCTGCCGGTTCCTAGTGCAGATCCACCTTCCAGGGTATTTAGTGGAAAAAAAAAAGAATCGAAATGTAGCGTTATAAATAATGTACGAGCAACGCCGTACGGGGAACGCACGTCTAAGTTGGAACCAGAAGACTACCTTAAGTAGGGAGATTATCACTGGCCGTGAAGGATGAATAGAATAACCGCAAATTTGACATCCTGTATTCCGGACGACAGTCACCCAATTGCTTCCGCAGTGACAGTGTCATTCAACACATGCTGAATGTGAACAGTCCGCGGAACAGCGCCTGAGTCATTAGTACTATTAAGTACCAGTACCGTAGCACTGGCACGTCAGGGAGTGTTAAATCTAAGGGATGAATTGCCTGTATGTAACGTAACCAGCAGCACAGGGGAGCCACGGAGGGAACATGTGTAAAACAAAAATTTGACACCGTAGCGCATGAGAAGGTCGCTCTAGGACCCGTATCGACATATCTCGCAGCATAACTTATCTCATTGGACGACGGCCCGTTTACTCACCATTCATCCACCCCCAGCCATTCCTCGTCCATGACGTGCAACCATTTGTGGTCAATCATATCTCGCGCTTCCTTACGCTCTCGCTGGTCAACCGCGAGCATTGGCTCCAGAAAAGCACAGAAATCTGCAGCCACGACATTCGACAATAGATACTTTTCCACCATCACGCGGTACAGTGGCCAGGGCTTCAGCGTTTTGATGTACCGCAGTGCACCTGAAATGCGACGTCAGAAAGTAATTCAAAAGCACGACTGAAATTTTTACCTGTGTGATCAAAAAGTTCTCTACTATACCTCCCCCCCATCTTCGCCTCAAGGGGAAAGTCACCCATCAGCTCGATGATCAGGGCCATATGATCGTCATCCTTGGTGAACAATTCGCCTTGCCCGTGCGGATCGAAAAGGTACTCGGCAGTCAATAATTCGAAAACGACACATGCCAAACTCCATATATCGGCACGAGTTCCCCAGTCGCGTCGTCCAAGGATAGCTTCAGGACAACGATATTGGCGGGTCTGGATGTCTTCAGTGTAGTGCTGCTTTGCGGGTGTTGCATTGCCTAGGTCGGCGATCTTAATTGTGATTGGAGTACATCCAAGAGGACTTTGGGGAGGCTGGGGGGGAGGATAAGCAGTGGAGGTGGTTGAGCGGTTTGAAGTAGATGAATCTGCCCGCTGAGGGGCAGTCCGGGAGAGTAACGATGGGCCAATAGGGGCATGGGGCATATTGCTTGGGGGATATGATCGTATGAGAGGTGAAGCTGGAAGTTGCATGACAGCGCTGAGGGAGTCTGGTAAAAATTTCTCCTTCGCACGCGAAGGGGGGTCGGAACCTGCAACGGAAGTTATCTTGGACATCACGGGGATATCTGTACTCTCGACAGAAGTTGGCGGAGTGCTGGTGCTGAGGATGCTAGTCCTAACATGCAGTGAAAGAGAGGAAGCAGTTGACACGGTAGATGGCGTGCCAGTTTGTAACGAAGACTGATCACAGGGAGCGATCTGGGGATCGGGGTACTTCGAAGATCTACAGGTAGAAGAACCTGCGTGGGAAGGAATGGTAGACAAGAAGTGCCTATGGAGGCTCTGGCTGCTTGCACTAGCGCTAATGCTACCACATCTAGAAGAAGGGCTTGACAGTGGTTGTGAGTCGAAAATCTCGACGTGTCGCTCGCGGGCGGAAAGTCGACGGTTGGGGATGGTCATGCCCAAGCGGGACCTTGTAGGAAGAGGCACACCAACTTGACGTGAACGGGGAGAAGGGGAAACAGAGAGTTCCGCAAGGATGTGCGCCTCAACATCCGGAATGGAGATGACTGGAAAGGAGGGTAAGGAGATGCAAGGGATGGAGAGACAGAGGACGAACGGATGTTCTCTGGCTTGATGTCCGTGTGAACCAGGTCACACTCATCGTGGAGGTACTGGAGACCAAGAAGCATTTGTTTGGTAATTAACTTGACGAGGGACTGTGGAACACCCTTCTTCTTGTTGCGTTCGATGAGGGTCAGGAGGTTCTCTCCGAGGGGTTCAAATAAGATGCATATATGGTTTTCTGGTCCAACGTGCGTGAAGGAGTCAAGGAAAGAGACAATGTAAGCGCGACCTGGGTGTGCGGGGTTTGCTTGTGATACTTGAGTGAGAAGCTTGATCTCGTCGCGAGCAGTGTCAGCATAACGGGAAGCAGACTTGACGACCTTGAGTGCAGAATAGCGGGATTGGCTAGGCAGGATGAAAAAGAGAACGAAAGGCGAGGAACGTGGGACGCACTGGGTGTCATGAACGAGCCAGACGGTAGAGAAGTGACCCCAGCTATGAGAAGGGTGAGAAAGGGTTGAAGGAAGGGGAAAGGGGTGGTACCCGAGTTTTCTGACGACGAGATAGCGACCGTCCTTGAAGACGTCGTTGATCTTTACGGGTAGATAGCCACCAGTGTTGTAATCTGCCGCAGACTCCTCCTCCTTCGAAACATTGTCTTGGACGGGGACGATCTTTGGGCCTGATGAAGTAAGGACGTACTGATATTTAGCGCATGGTTCCTTTGGGGCCATAAAAGGCGAGGGAGGGGGGGGAGGAAGAGGAGGAAGAGGAGGAAGAGAAAGAGAAAGAGGAGTAGCCGAACACGGGTCCAGTCTCGGAACGAGTAGGAGTTAGACTCGTTGGTAATCCAATGCGCCGACTGCGCCGTCGTCTACAGCGCCTACGACGCTGACCGTGGGTTCAGAGTTACCCACACGACATGTCCGTCTTCCTGCCTGGAAACTTCATCGGCGCCGTCGAGGACGAGTGGCGGCTCTTCAGGTATTCGCTGTTATCCAGCTCGCACGTCTCCCTCATTTCCTTTGTCGCCCAGCGATCGCCTCGATGACTACACCATCGGTGCACCCATCGGCTTTGGCGCGTCCTCTGTCGTGTACACAGCTACATATAACCCCCCTCCTCCAGAACCCCGGCGTCCGTATCCGTGTGCGCTCAAGGTCCTTGATCTCGACTCCCTCCCCCCACATTCCCTTGCTCTCCTCCAGCGCGAGACGCAGCTCATGTCTCTTTCAAAGCACCCAAACGTTCTTCGTGTGCGTGGAAGCTGGATCGATGGCCACAAACTCTACATCGCCCTCCGCCTCATGAACAAGGGCAGTGCCGCAGACATCATGAACTACGCTTGGTCCGGCGGCATGGAGGAAGAAGTCGTAAAGTGCATCCTTAAACAAGCCTTAGAGGGCCTCAAGTCAGTCCTCCCTCTTCATGTCCCCCAGTCCCTTTTAACGCCCTTCCATCCAGTTATCTCCATACAAATGGTTTCATTCATCGTGACATAAAGGCAGCCAACCTACTCGTCGACGACGATGGCACTGTCCTAGTAGGCGACCTTGGCGTTGCTGCCCCCCTCGTAGACGATGGAGAACAATCTGTCATCCATCCCATCATCCCTACCGCCTTAAATCTGAAGATAGACCTGCCTCTCCACCCCAATTATTCAGATAGTGGCACCCCTCTTTCACGTCCGCAGCTCGGCAAACGCAAGTCTTTCGTTGGTACCGTGGGTGGTTGCTTATTCGGTTCCTGTCAGCAGCTCCACTCATTTGTCGTTGATAGCCATGTTGGATGGCTCCAGAGCTCATCCAGGGAAAGCGTTACGATGCCAAGGCTGACATCTGGTCGTTTGGAATCACTGCCATCGAACTCGCGCAGGGCCACCCACCTAGTTCGCGTGAAAGTGCGCACACCGTCCTGCTCCAAACGTGCGTCTCATACTATCGTCTGATCCGAACAAGCCATTCATCAGGCTATTCTCTGGTCAGGGTCCAGGGAAAACCACCAACCCTCGATCGGAAAGGAGGTGTACACCGTTATTCCCGTGCGTTCAAGGAGATGGTCGATGCCTGTCTCGCCAAAGATCCTTCAAAACGGTGTGTAGTTCTGCTGTCACTGTTTCGTATCATATTCATTCCTTCATGTGCACAGTCCGACAGCAGCCGAACTTTTGCAGACACCATTTTTCAAGAGCGCGAAAAAGAAGTCCTGTCTCGTCGGGACGATATTAGTTGGGCTTCCCCCGTTGACCATGCGTCAAGAACGGCGCTATTGCCCAGAAAGCCCCAAGACTCAGCACACTACTGACTCGTGGGACTTTACTTCGACTACCATCAGTTCCCAAACATCATCTGTCAACGGACAAATCCCAAGAACCGTACAGAAGAACAAATCCTTGAACGAAGACGAGCCAGAAGTTCGTGATAGCTCACCCAGGGACAACCGTGCAAAACCCCCGCAACAAGTAACCACGAAGGCTAGCTCCACGACCTCATCATTGAAGGAAGCTCGGTGCCCACCTCATCCCACACCCCCAATCCCTATGCCCCATCGCGATGATAGCCCTGTGCACCGATATTCCCCATCGTCTTCGTACTCCTTTGCAGTGACGCCACCCAATTCGACTTCGCCCTCAACGTCTCCGAGCCTTTGGCACAAACTTACTCGGAGATCCTCTCGCAATGTACTGGTTGACGAGGAATCTCCGAAGGGTAATAGCATCTCGCGCTTCCTGAGCAGACGTGGATCCGTTTCGTGGGCCCAGCCATCGAATGTTCTTCCTGCATAGTCCCTGGGTATTTTTTGGATCTGCGCGGAATATTATGAACTTCGGCGACATTCCTGTTGGCTGTGTACCTGCTACCTCATAACACTCAGTCACCCACTTAGCTACGAAGTATGCTTTCTGTTGATTCGAGTTTGTACCATACGTTGCACGCGGTCGCGGTCATGGTGTCATGCAAACCCTCTAATTGCATGTATCCGTGAATTACATGAATTGTGTAATGATATCGGGGTACTCAGCCTTTACCCTATGACGAGCTTGCCATCAACATCGTTAAACTCGTAGGGAGGAATCTCTAGATTTAGCTGTAAGAGATAGTTTTGATCATCGAGGCCGATCTAAAACAGGCTTTCCTTACCGGTGCCGGACCCTTGCGTGCGCGACCGGCTGTTGTTGCGTGCACATTAGTAAAAGGTAGTGCTAGAAAAAACGAAAACATACAGATATCATAGTGCGACCCATGGCACGGACAGAACCACCCGCCGAAATCGCCTGCCTCGCCAATCGGAACGCAGCCCAGATGGGTGCAGACACCCAGCATGACAAGCCACTCAGGTTTCTTGGTCCGGTTCTCGTCGCTCTCTGGGTCCCTGAACGTTTTCCAGTTGGCACTCCTAGCCTCTTGGATTTCGTCAGATGTTCGGTGACGAATAAAGACGGGTTTTCCACGCCACTTGATGATTACGTTCTTGCCCTCCGGGATACCGGCAAGCTCGACTTCGGTCTTTGCAAGCGCAAGAACGTCGGCGGAGGCGGCCATCGTCTCAAGGAAGCCGGTGATGGCAGAGTTGGCGGCAGAGGCGGAGAGGACGCCAAGAGAGCCAACCATAAAATAGGACATGGCGCGGTTTGCCTCATCCGACTTGGGGCGATAATGAGTGAAATCAGGGACCTCGGGAGCGTCCTTTGCGACCGCAGAGGTGTGAAGGAGACGTTGCTGGCAGAAGGACGTTGCCAACGGTGCTTTTGTTTTTATTTTTATTTTTTGAGTTGGAATAGCACGGGTAGAAGAGGCGTGCTTACAAGCGTAGGTCCTGGAGACAAGGCCGAGCGAGGTCACCTTTACGCCAGCAGCGAAGCTTCTCGGTGCGTCCGAGCGAGGGCCTGTACCGTAGCCGTGGTCATGTCCATGCGCGGGTGCACGGGCAGCAAGGTTGAGGCGTGGTGCGCAGGGACGGCCAGTAGGGAGGGCACGGACTGTGGGTGATAAGTTGACGGCTTTTCTGACCGAGGCCATGGTGGTTTAGCAAAAGTTGGATGACCCGCATGTTTCCGATATCAAAGCTGCACAGCCACAATTGTCACTTAGTACTACCACTCGTCCATCCCTGGTACCTTGTACCCGAACCAGTCATCTCCCCAGCTTTCCCGCATAAACAAGAACACAACCCACATCATCCACTTTCTCATCAGATACCCCAAAACACTCTGATCTTTCTTCTGGCTACCCCGCCGGTTGGCCTCGTCGACGATCTCATCTACCCGAGGCTGTCGATCCATCTGGAACCTCGCCAGCGTCGACGTCCAGTCTGATTCGTTCGCCCCTGAAGCAGCGCTTTCATTCTTCCTCCGCAAAAGGTAGGCAAGATAACCGGCATCCTCCAGCGCTTGGGATGCCCCTTGTCCGGAGTGCGGGGGCATAGCTATAAAACCAAACCCGACCGTCAGTGCAGTTTCTCGCCGGTGTAATTCCACGTGCCATGAGCAGCATCTCCGATGAGTACCGTGCGTCGACTGTGCCAGTGTTCCAGCTTCCGAACTTGGAAGACCGGCCAGACGAAGAGCTCATCGTCGGAAGCCTCTACCGCAGCAATCAGCTGTGGCACCGGGAACGCCCAACAAGAGTATCGCTTTTTCATCTATAAATAAAGGAGGCATGAGCGGCAGCGGGTGTGGAAAGAGATTCTGCCACCTCGACCAAGGCCTGCCCTTTGGTAACTTTCCATTCCTCCCGGGTTCGGTTCGGTGCCTCGTGTGTCGTCCACCTGGAGGTGGGTTAAGTATCGAACGTGCGTATCCAATCCTGGCATTCGGAGTGGTAACACTCACCATCCCACCTTCTTCCTTTCCTTGTCGAAGATCGCCATTCCCACAAACCCTTGTCGTCCGTGAATCATGACGCACGGCTGGTCCGGGCCAAGGAAGTCTAATAAACCCGGCACACTATCGATATTGACCAAAGTGCCAATACCGACTAAACCGCTGTACTCTGGGATGGGTGCCGAGAGCCCGAGGCAATTGTACATGCTTCGAAAAGGTGGTCAGAGAGCCGATCTTACTGGGGCAGAGACTCGAGATTACCTTGGTCGCACCGTACTCCAAATACCATCTGCTCCGATGAAGAGATCAGCCTTCTTTTCCTGCACCTGCCCATTCTTGACCCAACGCACGAGTACACCGTCATCAGACTCTTTGATGGACTGTACTGGAGCGCCCCACTCGACCCTGAGTTGTTTCTTCTCTACTTCGTCCAGCAAGACGTCGTGAAGATCCGAGCGCATGACCATGGTGGAAGCAAACCCGTAGCGTTCCTCCGAACCCTGTGGTACCTTGCCGATGTGTCCACCGGCGGAATCGTTGAAGGTTATCCAAGGCACCTCCATGCCGCTGCCTCGCTGAAGAAGTGTGCGAGCCAGGCCAAGTCCATTCATGACATGCATTCCATTTGGAGCCAACATCAAGATCCCGCCTTCAGCAAACCTGGGTCGACCAGGGCGGCCCTCGATAATGATAACATTTGCATCCAGTCGTGACAGAAACAAAGCAATCGCTGCCTAGTAGTCATACCGATAGTCAATTTCTGGTCCAGCAATGTTAGACTAAAGTTGGGAGATGCACTTACGCCCGCTATTCCTCCCCCGGCAACGACGATCTCGGGCTTGTGAGCACACATTTGCTGACGGATGGGTGACAACGAGGATATTGTGACATAGTCCTTGGCTCGCTGTGCTGGTGTTTTTATCCGAATAGAGAGAGTGAGAGTTGGGCTCTAGCTTTTCTGCCGCTCAGACGCGTCTGCTGGTGAGCTGCGCGGCTTGCCGATTGGTGACGTCGAGGATCGGCACGGAGGAGCGAACATCCCTCCTGTGACTACGACTCCCGTAAATTTACCAAATCCCACTGGAGGTACTCTCACAAAAGCGCACAGCTTTAAGGACTTCAGCAGGACGGAGCTGCGAATCAGGTCTTCATGCCGGTGCAAAGCGCAAGATCGGCAGAAAGCGGGAGCATGTGAACACCCCTGAATCCAACACGACATATGCCTTTTTGTAAGAAAT
>JBBPKC010000059.1:17345-29973 GCA_038089055.1 Tylopilus aff. balloui | reverse complement strand
GTTTCCAACTGCACGGCGCGCTGTGCCGCGCGGATCAGCTTCAAGGATAAAGCAAGGGGACCAGTCCTATATGGTCTTGGCGACCCAAAGAGGTTTGCATGTATCTTAGCACAGTATATTCACGTTTTCGCTGAGTCGATGAGTCGGCTTCTCCACCGCGGTATGTTCCGCCCAGAGAATGGTAACAGGCCCCACATTCATCAGCTTTCTGATGGTAACCGCTTGACGCTGAACGAATCGCGGTTCAAAACGGAAGAACACGCACAACATGCGTGCACTACGCCTCGGTAAGTGTTCTACGAGACCCACTGGACGAGTCGATTTGTCCAAGTACGATACGCAAATGGTGGGCAACACGACCTACTCGATTTCGCCAATTAAGATTCCCCTTTTCTTCCGCGACCTCAGGTTCATCAAGCAACCGAAAACGAGGCAACGGCGTGTTACGAACCTAACCTTACCAGAAAGTTCGCTGGAACGGCTCAGAAATGCTGTATTGTTTGTTGGCGCTACAATCCTTCAGTCGTCTTCTTTTCATCATTCTCCCGGCATGACGAAGCACATAACCGAAGGATTCTTCACGTAGCCTTGGGTCCGACGTGGTTCTTATTCCCTCCCTGTTCCGTTGGCGGTAAGCTCTGGGGGCCGTGTAAATGACGTCTAGGACGGAAAATCGACAACCAATTATCAATCCCGAAACAGTCCAGTCCTCTAACGAGAAATGAAAAGTCATCGCAATGGCTTCTCGAAAGAGCACTGATTTCTGAAGACGAACGTTGACCTGATGGTATCACCGACTCTTTTTACGTATGGATGAGCGCATGCACAAGATAGCCAGAGAGCAAAACTGGGAAAAGCATGGGTGTCAGGACCAAGCTCTTGTTGAGAAAGCAATATGTTCAAGTGGCTATAGCGTATGCTGGATGCAGTGTCGACGGAGCGGCGCGGGTGTGGGTACTCGGATGCCCAAGTTCTGTCCGCGGAGCAACGCCAAAGGAGGACATACGATGTTGAGCGAGTCCTCGAGATGGGCAGGCGGGGTGAACGGCAATTGCCGAGGACGTGAGAGGGGAGGATTAGGAGGAAATATTATTCAGGATTATCCCCATATTTAGTCTAAGTTGGGACCAAAACGGAGGATTGGGCGCGAATCCGACCATCAGCAAACGTGCAAGGGCCGGTGCAGAATAGAAATACGACGCTTCCAAAGAGCATCAACACCTTCATCAGCGCCGTCTCCTTTCTCTCCCCTCCTCACTGCTCTTTCCACCTTCGTATTGGGCCGTTCTTCGTGCCTTCATTTTTACGACTTTGCACGATTTTGCACGACATATTCCTTCCTCTCCCCTTTCCTTTCTCCTCCGGGACCCCGTCCTTTCCATTTAACCGCCTCTGACAAATACAAGGTTTACATTAATCTCTCCATGCCACTCATAACCACCCGCAGTCTCATTCCATTTTCCAGATCCTGCACATCTTTTCTCCTCTGCCAAGATCTTATCCTCTCAACGAGCTATGGACAGCTGGCGAGTAGCCGTCTTGGGTGATGGTGGTGTCGGTAAAACTGCCTTGGCCGTCCAAGTAAGTCGTTCTCCTGTCCCGTAACGCCCTCTTTGATATCGCTTTAGTTCACTCTCAACTGCTTTGTCGGTGAGTCGACGCATCTGATATCGTGTCCAACTCATCGTCTCACTTTTCACTGCAGAAGTATGATCTCGTCCTACCCATCTAGTACCCTCTTTGATCGTCTTCCATTCAGACGTATGACCCCACGATAGAAGACGCCTATAGGAAACAGCTCATCGTAGACAACAAGATGTGCTTCGTAGAGGTCATTGACACTGCCGGACAAGGTACATTGCCCCTCTGCCTCCGAAACGCTTCATTCTCATCTAGCCGTCAGAGGAGTATGCCACCCTTAGGGACCAATGGGTACGGTTAGTACCCTACACCCAATCTTGCTTGACCACTGTTAAAGTCCGGCCAGGGAAGGTCAAGGGTTTATACTTGTGTACTCGATCGCTTCACGTTCGACATTCGAACGACTCGAAGTCTTCCGGCAGTCGATGCTCAAGGTAAAACGTCAAAAGCCAATTTTCATGTTGGTGGGCAACAAGTGCGACAAGACTTACGAACGGGAGGTGTCACGCGAGGAGGGTATTGCTCTCGCGCGAACGTTTGGATGCGAGTTTATGGAGACATCAGCCAGGACCGCCTACAACGTGGAGCTACTTTTTACGAATCTTGTCCGCGCTCTACGACAGACGAAACGATTGGAGTCTGGCGGACAGAACGGCAAGCAGGGCGATAAGCCGTCAAAGGACTCTAGGAAGAAGTGTGTAGTGTTGTGACGGACATTCTCTAGGGTTTTCGGTATTTAGATTTCAGTCCTCTTTACCTCTCTCCGATGATACCTCCATCGCCTTTTACTCTTCATGGCTCCACTCGCTTTTGGGTATGCATCCTATTCCTCTTTTCTCTTTTCTACTCGTTTCTCCCCTTTCTTTTTTCTTTTCGATCTTCCAGGCTGATGTCTTCTAACCGCCTCGTCACATCATTTCGTCGTCTCACGCTGTGTCATACGTGATTTAGGTCTACGATGTATTCTGCAACGCATGGAAACACCCGTCTACACTCATGCAAAGTGTCGTTTTAAGGTGACTCGTCGTGACTGCGGGCTGCTGCGTGGCCACGTCGTGCGCACGTCAAACTTTGGGTGTCTCCCTGGGTATAAAGGCCAGTCCAACTTGGCCCACAGGCGCAGCAATCCCCATGTTTGGTGACTTTGAGTTCTACGCGCCCCAATCACCAGATTTCCGAGTTAGGTCGATTCCCGACCAGGAGGAATTCAATGTGCACAGAAGTGCGCTTCGAACATCCGAGGTCTTCCGTTCGCACTCAAATTTTTACTCTGCCAGGCAAAAGTAGACTGACTATGTGATATCGTCACAGGGAACATGTTCTTATGCTGCGACCAAGAATATAGCTTTGTTAACAACCGTGAGGTCCAAGACCTTACCGAAGTCCTAGAGTTGGACGAATCTGTCTCAACGTTACGTCTATTACTCAGACTGTTACACTCTCCGCCAGCCCCGCCTTCTCTTTCTCCGTCTGGTTGTCAGACACGTCGGCTGGGGAAACCAGCTTCGTTGTACCAGGATCCTCTCATCCCGTTTCCATTACTTCCGGACATGCTTCGACTGGCTGATAAATACGACCTATCGGATCCTCTCCGACGTGTCCTTCACTCACATTTGTTTGCCAATGCTTCCACTCATCCTCTCGACGTCTACGCGTTTGCCACGAGGAACCGCATCAACGATGTTGCGGCGGAGGCGAGTGCATACCTTTTGCACCCACCGCTTTCATCGTACTCCAAGGATCGAATCGCACTCATCCCTTCGGTCTCTGCATACCACGATCTTGTCCGACTCCATGATTACAGGATACAGCAGCTAAAGGCAATTTTGTTGCGAGAAGACATCTTCCCTTTCCGGTACGGTATATGTATCGTTCACCAGGAAAGTACCACACGAACTTGGAATGAAACCCGAATGCTACTCGCAGCCCAGCTTGAAGCAGGTAGGGTGTCTGGTGACGGCTACCGAGTGGAAGACTTTGCTCATGGTCGATCAGCCACTGATCTAGCAGCCGAAATGGGTGTGCTCTTGAAGCAATTCTCCTCATGTAAAACATGTTTCAAGGCTTGTTCCGCAGCCATCGGTATGCTCGAGGTAAAGCCGTCAGGGCCGTAAACGAAACGTTTGCTCACGAACCATCCAAGTATAAATGCGGTCGAGTTGCCAGGACCATTGATTACTTGCCACCACAACACGAGTGTAACTAATGGATAGTGGTCGTGGTGTTCTGACTGGAAACGGGGCGCTCGGCGTCTCCTTCACCAGCAGAAGAGAGCTACATACCTTTTAAGATTATTTATTCTGCCAAAGGAGCGTCCTGAGGTCTTGCCAAACTTCCGAGTCACGGTATAAGTAGGTCATGGAGTTGAACATGCCAGGCTGGATGCTCTCGCCGTGGTTCTTGAACAACCACATTACGGCGCCCCATGCAAAAGCTGCAAATACTGAGAAGTATCGAGGGTCTGGGGGGATGGGACGCGCGATGGTGGACCCATCCGGCAAGGGGGCCTTTGAATAAGGTGGCCCTGCGCGGGGTAAGATTGTTACAACCACCCTCGAAATCACGTAGAGCACGATCTTGGAGGAAACTAAGCATGGCAAAAGAACACGGGTCTGAAGCATACCTGCTCGTTCACCGCGGTCCTGTCACCGAACACGACATACCCACCAATCAATCCAGCGATGAACGTGTCGGCACCGCGTTCCTTCCCTCCGTTCGCCTTCCTCTGGAGCAACAACAAAGTTTTATACAGCGAGACGAACTTTGCTAGATTGAGGGCATGTTGCTTTGTTGCCTGGTAGATTACGCGACACCGCGTCTTCCAGCTAACTCGCGAGATTCAGCAGACTATTGATGTGGCTGCATGGACAGACATACTCTCCCCGCCCGAAGAGTATGGCCATTATGAGGGCGTGAGGAAGTCTGACTTTCACGCCGTAAACGAACCCATTCCTCGCGCCTTTGATGATTGCAAGCAAGTCGTGAAGTGCAGGATTGCGCAGCAAAGCGTCGAGGCTGGACATGGTAGCAAACGAGAACAAGCCCTGCATTGGGTAAATCCGGGGGTCAACACCCTTTCGGAACCGGCATGTTCATTAATCACATGGAATAGTGATGACGCTAGTCCTCACAAACTTTGCGATGGGAATGCAATGGCTTCCTGTACTCGCACATGTTGTGGTTTCTCTCTTTCTTTCAAAGCCAGTAGTAGGTACTTCGAATCCACAAATCCATTCCTCAACTAATCAAAATGTCAGGCACAGCTCTTCTATTTCAAGGGAAAGTGCTGGTGTTTGAAATATGTGTGCTATGGGCATGTAACTAATGATCTGGTATAGTCAGGTAATCACAGCTGAAAGTAATCATCCTTGAAGCCAAACAGGGAAAGTGATGACCATTCAAGCTAAAATGGAGTTAATTATAGATCACAAGATAAGCAAGAAAGTACTCACTCCATCTTTATCAAATGGTATGGTATCCTCAGAGGCAGCTCTGATCACCACAAATCTCCTGTAGTTCCCCATAAATGCTGGTTGACCTTGGGCAATTGAAAGATCCTTGCTGATTTCACTATTTGTCAAGTTGATGAGCTGTTCAGCTTTCATCCCAAAGGTGATAGGGTGATTTCTAAGGACCCTAAGATAGACCTCTAACAACTCATCTCCAGTGGCACAGGTTTGATCAAAAACTTGTGAGAGCCATGTCACTTGATCAAAATAACCCTTTTCAGGCATTCTGAGGATAGAAATCAATCCAAGATTGACAAAATCCAGAATGGGTATTAGACATGATGCACTATGGTGTGATAGTTAAATAAATCAATATTAGAAGTTTAGACTTACCCAGATGAGTCCAGGATCCCATCACTACACAATAGATAACTCACAGCCAGGACCTCAGGGAGAAGATAACAGTCCCAGAGTGGATGCTCTATGATCTGGGACATTAGTTGATGACAACCTATCAAATCCTCTGCAAGTGCAGAAGAAGTGAAGGTTACAATACCCCCTGAATGATATTTAAGTTACAATAAAAAACAATAATGTGAGTTCCTCATACCTAATGGATAAATCTCTTGAACTCCCCAATTCTTACAAGTCATGCCAGTAGAGTAGCCATATGTCCAGAATTGAATTTCAGGACAGTTGACCAGCTTTGTGACCAAGGATGGCATGGTGTGCAATACCTTCAAATGTTGTCTGGATATAAAAATGACCCGTATATCCTCTTCAAGGTTGGCTAATAGAGCTGTGGTGGATTTGAGAATGTATTGAAGCATGACAGTATCCAACCCTGGTGACATTTGATCAGGTGAGGGCCAGATGCAATAGGTTCTTGGTGAGAGGGAGTTGAGAAAGTCCAGAAGTGTCCTTGGAAAACACAGTATAGACATTGCTTGATGCAGCAAAGCCTCCTGTGGTGGTTCATGAGGCACCAGCACATCTGATAGGTTAGCTAAGGACTGTTTCACATTCTCAATGGATCTCCATCCAGTAGCATTGGTGAATGTTGTGGTTGACACTATTAATGGCAGAAGCACAACAATAAGAGGCATTCCAGGCAGTAGATGATCAGGCACTTGTAGAACCTTGGTCAGCCCTTGTTGTGCTCCAGGAAAGACAATGAGAACTGCTACTTCAGTAGCATCCAGAAGTAATGGAGTTACTGCAGCCTATAAAAGAGAGTTAATGACAAGTCAAGCAAAGGACCAAGACAGCCAACCAGTCCTTCACTTGTCAAATAATGTTCCAAGCCATGAATGATAACTTCCTCACTAGAATCATTTGATTCAAGTATACCAAAGTACTGTGGTTTTCCACAAGCTCGAAGAAGAGGTGATAGATCCATAATTGAATATAGCTTTGAGATCCAGAGTGAGTCTAGTGATGACAGCAACAGATTGATGTGTGAAGTATCACTGGTTCCACTAGGGTCTGCAATGGTCACACCACAGAGTAGCTCTGTTCTGCTCTCAGAGATGCTGATGAATAGATCACCAGACCATCTCCACTTCTTGGGAATCCTAGAGACAAAATTAGGACTGAACATCGTTCACCAGTGCCACATACTTTGATAAGGCCAATGCCTTGGTTGACTCAGTCATTGGATAGACAGGCTCTTTAAGTGTTACATCCATCTCCCTTTATTGATGCAGATATTCAGCCCCAATGGAACAGGTCCCATGGAATTACAACATTACTTACATTGAGCCACTAAGCCTGTATGGGATAGATGCATTAGTTAGACCAGAAAGTTTATGGTAAGAAACATACTCAGGGATATGAACAGTCTGTAAGAATTTCTCTACATTGATTTCATCCTGTGACTTGGATGGTATTGGGAAAGTGGCAATATCAGGGCTGTTGCACATTTAAAGCTCAGATATACTCTACATTCCTTGATTCACATACCTCTCACCCATTGGTCCAGCTTCTTCCGAGATAGAACCCCAGAGATCAATCAGCTGATCAATGTCCATTGGTTGGGGAGAGGAGACCAAGGGGTGAGCAACCACGCTTGCATCGTTGGTGACATCTGCAGCTTGAGTCACGGGCGGTGCGAGTGCTGCAACGGATGTGCCTGTGGTTATCGTGTCCTTTGTCTGGCTACTGGGGGGGATATTTGTTTTGATCTTCTTGAATGAGAGTGGTGGAAGTGCCTTCTTCGGTGCAGGTGGAAGCGGCTTGGGACCGGTGGGAGGCGGCAGTATCCCGGCAGCAATGCGTTGCTTGGTGGAGAGCGAGCTTCCAGCTTCAACACTCTTGGAAGGTAGGTTGATGGACTTCACCAAGGGATTGGTTCTTTGCTCTTGATGAGTGCGTACCACGGTAACCTTAGGAGGTGCTACTATAGACATTGAACCACCGGTCGTCGGCGGTAGTTCATATCGTTTAAATTGGGCTGAGTTCTTATTGGCGTAAGCAGAATGTGGGGAGGCAGGATCTGCATTAGAAGTCTCCCTTGAGGGCGGTATGGCGACTTTCGGTCGAGATATTGCCTTCGCTTGTTTGCGCAAGCTTCTATCGAACTCAGACTCGGACTACCATGCAGACAGGAATTAGTCAGTTACACGAATGAAGGCAGTCGAAAGGGGTACGTACTTCTGTGTCGACGATGCGTATCCTTCGGTTGACCTTCATAGGAAGTAATAAGGGTTCCTCGTCCGAACTTTGAGAGTCATCCGCGGTACTGTCGGCTTCACGTGAAGTGCTTGATTTCGACTTCCGCCTCTCCTAGGAACCGATTCAGCCAACGGACCTCATTTTGACCTTTCCCTGACCTGTCTTGTCATCTTTATCGCTTTGCTTGACTTTCGTTTCGTGAACTTGACGAATGTGTCGTGGAAATATCGCTTCTCCTGATCTGTGAACGGCTGAGAATACAGCAGAAATTCGGCCATGAACCACGGACCGATCCAATCCTTTCCAGCCGCTATCTTGTAACCGATGGGATAGTCATTATCATCCATACCAACATGCTTCCAGAAACTTTCCAACAGTCGTTCGCATCGCTGCATATTGGCTGCGGGTTCCCAGCTGCAACCACCGTCAGGAAGACATATAGCCCAGAAGCGACGTACCCACCTATCCGAATCCGAGCCATACCCCCCCCACTGTGAGGGAGTTGAGCAAGAAGTTTAGCTATCAGGAAACAAACTGATTACCTTGACAAGGTATTCCTGATGGTACGATGTCTCAGGCCATCGGAAAGTACGACTGGAATGAGCCACCTACCCATTCACCATCATCGCCGACGCGTGCTTTCGTGATAACCTCTGGAGGTCCTTTGTAGCGGCGAAGTATCCTATATGCGGGGAAGGACCTACCAACGTGAAATACCTCCTCTTCATCTTTCTTTCGTTTAGGCATGTTTCTCGGAACGACCTTGGAACTTACGCGAGACGGTTGAGTAAATTGGATAGCACGTGATCTCCTATCGCGCACGCGCTAAGGGACAGCCATTCAAGCTAAACAGATTCCAACATGGCGTCCAAGGCAAAGTCCAAGCAGGAGGAGGCCCTTCAGTTCCTCGACGACCTCGATAACCTACAACCTCCCCCAGGAACACCCACTTATCGCCCGAATGCGCATCCAAGCAGTGGTGGAGATCCTGCCGAAGTCCTTGCTTTCATCGACGAAATTACGCAGAAAACCTCAGAGCCTGCCCGTCTCGCAGCACCGCCGATGGATCGCCCTATTTCGCGCGCCGGGACTCCTTCCCTCCGTAAGGGCACTGAACGCGTCAGGGTGGGTGTGCACCCTTCGTCTTCCTCGTCTTCGTTGTCCGCGAAGCCAGAGTCAACTACTGGCGCAGTATCTACTGTCAAACCGGGGCCAGCTGTCGCTGTCGCTTCCAGCTTGTCGGGAGGCTGGGGATGGTCAAACGTATGGAGTAGCGCCACTTCTGCCTACCAGCAAGCGAGATCCGTCGTTGATGAGCAAGTAAAGAACTTGCCAAGGAACGAGCAAGTCAGCAAGTGGGGAGAGGGCGTCTTTGAGTATGCGAAGACGGCTCAACTAGATAAACTTGGTATGCAACGCTGATGGCGAATTCCATGTGCCTCATAATGATTATTAGGCCAGGACTTCAAGAGAGTCGGATTATCCACCCTACAAGATATATTAAATGTCGTCGCTCCTCCAATTTCGGAGCACGAGGTTATACAAGTCTGGCTTAGCCATGATATGCAAGGATACGACGGGATCGAGACTATCGTGTATCGCTCGCTCGCGCGGGTGAGTTATCGAGCCTTATTCATCATTGCTGCTTAGCCATTCCATAGATCATGGAGCAAGTCGAAGGCGGTGACCTCATCGTCAACCGTGGCGAAGAGTCTAGGCCCAAGGACTCTCTAGACTCTGTCCGAGAACTTAACGCCGTTGATGGTTACGAAGCAGCGTTAAAGCTTGCTCAGGTAGTCCACTAGCACCCTAAGCATCATCTTTTTTCAACGATTTCCCCAGGCCAATTTGGATGAGCTGATCAAGAGTCAAACCAGGGCACCCAACCGCGCGTCATCAGCTGACAATCCGGTTATTCACTCCTCAGTCTATCTTCGAGTCCAGCCTTTCAGGCGGCCATATTTTCTTCCTCAGCTTGCGCAGGCACCTTCCGATGTGGCCAACACTTACTTGCAATTCATCTTACACCTAGCGGATCCAGGGCACCAGCTAGTTTGTTCCACAGTCACGCAGGCGATCCCTGCTGGCTGGCTAGAAATCTGGGATCAGTATGACTGGGTTGAAGACCTTGTTGCGGAATCATTGAGAATCGCTGTCGAGGTACTCGGACAGGACTATCTTGCGTCTAGAATGGGCTGGGAGAAGAGAGATAAGCAGAACAGTGACAATGTACCCGACCCCAATGAGGAAACGTGAGAACGCTCAGACGATGCACCAGAACAATCTATGCGATGGGTAGCACAGTGTGTTTATGAATGTATGAGCTAGTGTATCAATATCCAGCGACGACATGCTGCTGCCGATAGGTGATCTCTTTACTTCCTCGCCGATTCCTCTGATTTCGGGGAAGGAACAGGTTTGAGGTCTGCCGGTCTTATAGGTTCTGTGCCCGTTCCGGTCTGCTCCCAAGGCGAGAGTGATTCGAAATTCCTGTGCAACGATATGGGGGGACTGACGACCCAGGAACATAAGTGGGAAATTACCGGAACGCCTGTGTAAGTTGCAGTGGCTCGTAGACAACGCGTTTCCGCTCCTCATCGTAGCGGACCTCCGTGTAACCCTGGCCAAGGTCCTGAAATCAGCACTCATGGCATTGCGACCTGACTTACAGTCAAGGGGAAATCTTTGCGCAAGGGGTGTCCTTCAAAGCCTACGGGGAAAAGTCAAGCATGGCAGAGCAAGGGCGACAATATCCACCAACCATAGTCTGTCAGTATGCGGCGTCTAGGAACCCCGTGAACAGCGAGCGGAGATGCTGCGCGTGACAAACTTACAGGTCTGGGTGACCAGAAAAGAAGACGCCGAACATGTCCCATACCTCTCTCTCATACCAGTCGGCACCACGAAAGACGGAGACCGCGCTCGGTATAGGGTCCGCTTCCCCTGCGTATGTCTTTACCCGAATCCTGCCGGCGTGTTTGATGGTGAGCAAGTTGTACACAACCTCGAAGCGTTTCTCTCTCTCAGGGAAATCAACTGCAGTGATATCAACGACGCTCTTGAATTGGCACTGGGAGTGGTCTCGTAAGAAGGTGAGAACAGGCACTATTGCTGAGGGTGCGACGTGAAGGATGAGCTCGTCCTTGAGGACCGAAAACTGCTGGATGAATTTTGGGAGGCACTGGGTTAAATACGACCCATACGTGTGCAGTGACTCTGTGGTCTGCGCATACTTTGTCGCAGTTGGGTTGGGAGACGTAGGCTCGGAGAACGGGGAGACTGGGGCTGAGACCGGGATGAGCTGCGTTCGAGGATGAGAAGAGAAAAGTGCACCTCTGGCTAGGGAGGAGGACTGTCGCAGGGTTGTGTTGGACGGCCAACGTCGTGAGAGGAGGCCGACCGCGCGGATGGACGACCGCAACGACATGAGGGTGGTCGTGGTTGGGGTCGATCGGAGTAGAAAATTACGACCTTATCATCATGCTCTCTGAAGCCGTATTCGATTCACTTCCTTACTACGATAATGACTTTGAGCTCTACCCCGCCCTCAAGGAAAAGGTCGATAGAGAGTTTGCGCGCGAGCCCAAACCCCCGCAGACTATGCACCCTCGCGTCCCACCTCCGCCCGAGCTGTTCAAGGTCGGTGTCATCGTACTGCTGCTGCATCGCGAACCTTACATGACACAGAATAACCCCCTGCTGGCTGCAGAACTTGCGCGCGTAGAAGCGCACCTGCCCTTACCTCCGCTGGACACGGTGAGGTATCAACTACCCGCGCCTGCCTCGTCGCCAGGAACGGATGAAGAGTGGCATGGAGCCATTCGAAACGCACACGCTCAACTCGAGCACCAGCGCCTACGGTCCGTCTGAAGCTGGGGGAGCGACCGCGCATGCACTCATGCAGTGTTGCTAGACATACCAACCTGGCGCTGCTAACGACGTATGGGCAGAATGCATGGCGCATAAACAACTACCTGCTGGAGGAGACGGCAAAGCAGTCCGAGGCGGCGCTCGAGGAATTGAAGCAGCTGACGATGGAACTGAACAGAGAGCGCCAGAACTCGCAGGTGGGGGATGTGCAGAAGTACCGTGGTGATTGGATGCTGACGCACGTATGGCAGACGCGGTATGGGGCGCAGCTGACGACGCTCGAGACGCGGTGGACCGAGGTGCTGTCGAGCATCCTGCAGATTGAGATGGCGAACGTTGCGCTGGAGGGGGAGGTCGCGCGGTTGGGAGGGCAGGAGCTGGAGATGGCGTCCATGTCGTCGTCGTAGTTCGAGTACCGTAAAAGGAGAACTTCTCATTTCGCCTCGTCCAGCGTCGTGCAGAGGTCAGTCACTCGCCCTCACCGCCGTCCTCGTCACAACCGACACACTCCCAGTCGGGCTCGTCGATGGACAACCCAGAATTAACACTTTCCGAGTCCTCGCAGCTAGGGCCAGTGACCCTCGCCCCAGCTGCTCGCGAACCTCCCCACACCCGTACACAATCATCTCCGGTATCGAACCCGGAACAGCCCTACACTAGCGCTACCCCGGATCACGTCCCTTCTCCCCCTGCTGCACCTCCATCAACCGTGTCCTGCTCCCCCTTTGCCATCCCTCACCCCAAGAGGTTTAACGCGGTCAACATAAACAAGAAATTTCTCCAAAAGAACTCCTCCCCTGCTTCAACATCTGCCATCGCCAGCAGCCTCGCTGTCGCCGCAAAGACTGGCAGCCCAGCCCGTATGTCGACTTCCTTGTCGTCTTCCTGTCTATCACGTCTCCCTGCAGCCCGGTCTGCCCCTCAACCCTCCACTTCCCATTCCAAGCTAGTGACCACGAAGCTCACATCGACCGCTCCATTGTCCGCGACTACCG
>JBBPKC010000059.1:5132-17247 GCA_038089055.1 Tylopilus aff. balloui | reverse complement strand
GGTTCAGGTTGGTCCCGTTCTTCCTCTGCTACTCCACCCGTCTCTACCACGCCGTCGAGTTCGTCGAATGCACAACCTCCCCAACCACCTGTAGCAACGCCCGCAATACCTCAGTTTCCCCATGCCGGTAAAGTCATACAACCACAGCCGCGGAACGCCTTGGTGTCGTCGTCTCCAGTTAAGAAGGATGCCTCCACAAAACCTGCCTGGGGAAACGCAAAGCCTCTGCCCACGACCTCAGATACCACTGCACACAATGATTTCCCTACTGCAGCCGAGGTTGCTCAAGGTGAGTTGCTCACTGGCTGGTAGATCCGTCGATGAAAAGACAGAACCATTCTCAACAGGCCGCATCGTCAAAGCCGAAGAGCAAAAATCTGAGGATGCTCTTGCACCGATGCACGTACCGCCACAGGAAGCTGATGCCTTCAGGGGAGTACATCTTGATCCGAATGCCCATCACTGGGATGAGGTTCGTCGTCGTTTATCGCCAAAGATCTTCCATTTGACTGTCCGTAGATGGAGGAAGACGATGACAACTTCCTGGACAATGTCATCGAGTTCGGAGATGGACGACAGTACAAAGTTGTGCCCACCACCGCCGGTCAGCCGCTAGCCACGGGTACCACGACCACTCCTGTGGGTGGAGAAACACCCTCCTCACCCACTGGCGATGTGTCGACTGAACTTGTCAGCAAAGAAGAGAGGTTTGCAGATGACTTTGATCGTAGCTGGCCTCGCACCAGACAATCACCTATCGTGCCTCAAAGGGATTTGCCCAGCCGTTCTTCCCAGCACCTGTCAAATTCTCCTACCCCGTCTCAACCCAGCCATTCCTCCGTGGAGGGCTCAAGGGTACTATTCAACGAGCGTTCCAATAGGTTAGAGCCTTACACAAGTCCACATTTTCCAAACCGACTTGGTTCCAGCCTCGGGTTTTCAAGGCGGAATGTTCACGGAGAACCCCCCCTTTCACCTGTTGAATCTCGTTATAGTAAGGATGCTCCGCTTCAGAGCCCAGTGCATCTGTTACAGAAACCCCCCGAAGGGGCTCATGACATGCCTATGCAATTATCAAGGAGCTACGGTGGAGACTTCATTGGTAGACGGAACGCGGAGCGTGACGGTGGTATACGCACTTCCGGAGTTGACTATGGTCAGAGCAAGGTGAGAAGTAGAGATCCCGGTAGGCCGTCTGGATCCTTTCACGGGATCAGCGAGAAACGACATCGCCGACTCTCAGGCACCTCCTTTACAAGTTCAATTCCTGATGGCCAACAAGGGTCGTCACATTCTTCGGATGTCCCATTTTCCCAGAGATCGCAGACACGAGAGTCCCCTCTGCAACATTTGTCCGTCCTTCCCGTAAATACATCGGCCCCGGTGCCTAGGGTTCCAGAACTGCCGAGGGTGTCCCATGCAGCTTCATCCGAGGTGACGTCTTCGGGTATCGCATCTATTCTGGATATCGAAGATGTGCACAAGACCACCATGCATATATCCGCAGAGCGTGCGAAGCAGAGACGACAGTTGGAAGAGGAAGAACGCGAAAAAGAGAAAGAACGTGCGAGAAAGAAGGCAGCCGAGCTTGAAGCACGAATGATTCAAGCCCAGGTGAGTCCCTCCTCCCCAAACCATCATATGGCTCACTCATCCAATGACTTAGAAAGCCACTGCGACAGTGATTATTGAGCAGGCTGTCGCTTCGGCTCAGGCTCAGGGCTCGGATCAGGTTGTTTCCGGCTCGGAAGAACATAAATCTCCCGAAGCTACCCAGTATAATGCTAACGGACCCCCGCCTTCACTAAGACCCATTGCACATCCGCAGCATGACTCTCAAGCTTCTCGCTCGGCCATAACCGTAAATGGGTCGCTTCCTCCTTTGGAACAGGTTGGTTCATGGCGCAGTAAGATACGGCTCCCTCCACAACGGCTCCCGGCTTTTTCGCCTCAAGTTTTCCAAGAATCACCTAGCGTTGTTGCCGATGATAACCTCGAAGTCGTTGATTTCTCCGATCTCGGTAAATTCATAGGCGGCGAACAAGCTTCATTGGCATCGGAAACATCTGCACCTCCATCCTATTCTCCCGTGTCTTTTGACCGTCATCCATTACCTGCACGCCCGGTCGCCAATGATTTCTTCGAAGATGCCTCTCCGCGTGTTGTCGCCAAAACCATCGCTTCTCCATCTCCCGAATGCAACACCCTCCCTATTGTCCCGGAGGCCTCCGTCCCCTCGACAAGTGGGCAAAACCCGGCTCTTTCCTCTCCGGTCCCAATGGCACCCACTCAAGGGGTGCGGGAACACGATTCTCATAGGTTCTCGGGAGTCAACGGTGCACACTCTTTTGCGCGGGGTTATCCATCTCCAACGGCTTCTTACCACCGTCTTAGCAAGGGTCCAGCACCGTTTCGACAAGTTACAATGTCTGCCTTGGATGATGTCATGTCCCGTATTAAGGGCGCCCTGGATGATATGCAGGTTAATGCAGGAAGGAGTGCCTCATTAAACGAACCCATCGACTGGCGTGCTAGTGTTTCTAAAACAAGAGTCCGGGTACTGGAGCCTCAGAATGCAAGTAAAACAATGTCGAAAGATGCCAAATGGTTACCTCCAGCCTTGAGACAACCTCAACAGGACTTAGAGCAAGAAGTTTTCGCCGTGACTTGTTGCGAGCCACCTTGTTCCCCACGACCCGCTATTCTTGTTACCAAGTTGCCTACAATTTCACGGCCACTGGATGCAGTTCCCAAGCGACAGCTCCATCTGTTGAAAAATTCGTCCAGTCATGTCCGCTTTGACATCCTGTCTTGGGACCCACCCGTTGATGGCTTGAGCAAGCAGGACTTGTCAGTGAACGAGATCTTGTTCAAACGTCCCCCTTCAGGCAAAGGTAGCAAACCTAGGTACAGGGTTCAATTACCGAGGATCACGCGCATGCGCTCTGTTTCTCTCCCCAAGGTGAACTTGCCTTCTGGGTTTGCTAAAACCAATACAGCACCGGGGCGCTCAAGGGCAGTTGACGACCTTCCCACCTGGCGTAGGGGGCCCATTCCATCCACGACTGAGAAAACCTTGCTCATAGAAGCGGTACCCCCCATTTTAAATGTCACAAGCTGTTCTCCGGCCCTGGAACTTACAGCACTCCCCTCTGAGCTCATGGTTTCCCAAGTGGTGTCGGCAAAATCAGAATCTTCCTTGGTGCGCCAAAGGTCACAGCCGAAGTTGCCAGCAGGCTCAGCAGTTGGGTTTTATCGTGACCCTGGCCCGTCATTCCAGGATTCCAAAAGTGCAGTCAATTTTACAGTAATCAGTGAGCTAGAGGAAGTTTCGCGAGTCTCCCAGCAGGAATCGAGTATGCTATTTTCCCCGTCGATTGACGAGACTTCAACGGCAACAATCCTTTCGGAATCTAAAGGGTCTGACGCAATTGCAAGTTCCAATGTCGATGGAGTCAACCACGACATGCACCTTCCTTCTCTGAACTTGATTACGCAAACAGACAGCAAAGCTTCAGAGGAACCTGTATGTTCGCTCTGATTCATAGCAACGCTCTCATCTGATGTATCTTCAGATGGATCGTTCACTGCGTACTCCAGCATCCACATCTTTTAGTGCTGCTTGGACGAAGTCGCCACTGAGTTTTTCCAGTAAGGATTCCCCCGCCAGGGCACCCGACCCAGAACACCTCAAGGCTGTCTGGTTACAGACTGCTGATAAGCAGCAAGCGTCTGCTGTTAACTCCTTGGAAGGTATTGCCGACGACCTCACTGCATTACCCTTCACCATTCAAGAAGTCAAGTCAGAGGATGGCGAAACGCCGCCACCGACTAGTGCTGCAGTGGTTTCGAAAATATCCATTCACGATGTAACCCGTGCATTTCAGCAGGTTCCAACTTCTTCAAACGCACCTTCCCACCGACCCTCGCCTTTGTCGCCACCCGCTGTAAACGGCCCAGTCACGCGCCCTCCGACGTTCAACTACTCATCCCCTCTGCCAGCCCCCGGTGCTGCTATACGACCCCACTTTGCTGCATTCTCGTCGCCGATGCTTGCCCACTCCCCAAGCCCTACTGTGCTGTATCCTCCCACCGCACCAAGTCCAATACCGCGAGTCCCTGTGAACGGACATCCCCAGTTGTACAACCAGCCAGTGTGGGTGCCTTTGCAAGCCTCCCAAAACAACAGTACAGTACGGCCTGTCCCTTCCCCTTACCCTACCCAAATGGTAGTATATCCCGCACCAACTCCGGTCCATCCCGTTTATACTCCTGGCCTTTCTCCCCAAAATGTGCCGCCATCTGTGCCTGGCTCAGCCCCACCACGTCCGCGAGGAATGCCGATGCTAAGTCCAGTTATGCATCCTGCAGCACCTACAAATGTACCAATGTACAATGGTAGCCCAGTGCTGATGCATCCACCCGCAATGGTTGCCCCTGGGCATCGACCCCCGTACATGAACTCTGGCCCCCCAGAACGGGGACAGGGTCGCTCGGAGGGCATATCTGTTGCCCAACACATGCAGCCACCGTCCCACACTCAAACCCATATTCCTCCACAACCCGTGTATTCGCATGTTTCCTTTTCTCGACCATCATGGTAAACACTTGTGCTTCCATTACATATGTCCAGCTGGATGATATATTGATATTTCTGTTTCTTTTGAATGCGACTTTATTTTATCATCAAGCAGTTCAATGCAGTTCAGATATGCGGGGTGAATATAATTATCAGGGGGGTAAAAAAGATATTCTATTTAGGATTCTACTCTATGCGTGTGCTAACTCGACGGCCTTCTCGGCAGCTGTGTCGAGGTCATCAAAGGGTATGATCTTGAGGCCAGAATCCCTGATCATCCTGGGCAAAGGATCAGTGACTCTCGCACTGTCAGTGGTAAGAAGAGACGTACTGCTTCGCTTCTTCCTCCTTCGTGCCCTTAAGTCGAACGACCAGTGGAATGCTAAGGCCAAGCTCCTTGGTGGCACGGATAACACCTTCGGCAATGTAATCACATCTCATGATGCCTCCAAAGATGTTGATGAAGATACTTTTGACCTTGGGGTCGGTTAGAAGGATTTCAAACGCTTTCTTGACCGTCTCGGGGGTGGCGCCGCTGAACCAAAAATGGGCAACGTTGCATGACGCATGAAATTTACTGCTCACCCTCCGACGTCAAGGAAATTGGCAGGATTGCCGCCATGCAGTGAGAGCACATCCATGGTGGCCATGGCCAGACCCGCACCGTTAACCAAACAGCCAATGCTACCATCAAGCTTAATGAAATTCAGGTTGGCCTTTTGTGCTTCAACCTCGGAAGGCTCCTCTTGAGAGATATCCCGGAGGTCGAAGATATCCTTCTGCCGGAACTCAGCGTTGTCATCAAAACCGAACTTGGCATCCATGCTGGGAAAGAATTGAAAGACAATCTAGCAGAATCAAAATAGGAGAGCGCCGACGTACCAAAGAACGTGACCATCGATGGTCTCGGCCATGGGGTTGATCTCAATTTGGGTGGCGTCCTTGTCTTTGAACAACTTGTACAGAGCTATGAAGATGTTCGCCGCTTCCTGAGCTGCCGCGTCTTTGAACCCAAGTGTCCTTGCAAGCTCTAAGGCAACAGTAGGATCGACGCCTTTCTCGGCATCAATTGGAGTGGTAATGATGGCACTGGGGTCCTTTGCGGCCACCTCCTCGATGTTCATCCCACCGTGACTGGACGCGACCAAAACAGGACCCTGGGTAACTCGGTCGTTGAGAATCGCAACGTAGTACTCGTGAGCGGGGTCCCGCCTTTCGGCAAGCATGACCTAGTGACTATGAGCCGTACGAAACTGGTACCAAGAATAGAACCGACAGCGTTGCAGATCCTACCGGCGGCACCGGTTTGCTTCGTGATTAGGTTGGCACCGATCATCTTGCTGGCAATTTCCCGAGCTTGTTCAGGACTATTGCACAGTCAGTATAGACGAAGTCTACATCAAAGAAGGACATACGTGTCGATGGTGTGTACACCTCCTTTGAATCCGTTGTCGAAGGTGCCCTTGCCTCGGCCACCGGCGAGGACCTGCGCCTTGATGACCAGTTTGCTTGTGCCTGTAAACCCACACACGTGGGCCCTTTTCTTCAGAGAGTTTGAAAAGACATGGACGAACCAAAGTTCCCTGCGACTCGGAAGGCCTCATCAGGGCTCTTTGCGCCAATGCTCTTTGGGGTCGGGATATCATACTAGATGTAATGTCAGCAGAGCGAGTGAAGCAGGTGGTCGTACTCGCGTACTGCATTGAGAAGATTCACGGACTGGTACTCGTGTATGGAGAGAAAACGGCGCTGGCCGACACGGACAACCTGCAAGGGAACGGAGTCGGGGTATTGCAATTGACGTACTGATGGTTTCAATGTACTTACACGAGCGAGAGAGCCCGTCTTTCTGAGTGAAGCAAGCATATAGTGAGTGATGAGAGAGCGACGAGGATCTCGGGCAGAGCGGGCAGAGAAATGCTTACGTCAGCATGGTTTGTGGGACGGGACGGAGGGGACGCTTAGAGTGAAATTCAGGACCAGAGCGACGACGACGGTGGACGCGGATTTTCTGATCTTCCTGTCTCTGATCCACCACGCTGTTGGTTTGGGAGCATCTCTGGTAGAACGAGACACCTTGCCTCGAGTTCGGGCAGCCCATCCTTGCCTCGTGGGCTGTCCGAAATTTGGTTCAAGGGATATTTATGCTTTCCTTGTGGTCGTTGGACTGTTACCAGACGAACCTGTCCTCGAGGAGAACATGACGCTAGACTAGCGTTCGCCTATTTATTCGCCGGGTTCCCAATCTCATGATTTACGCCCGATAGTGTCCCCATTAGCCATGTCCGAGTTGACAAAACCCAACGCTACCAATGGCGACCATAGCCCACGCTCAACCCAACTATCAGAGCTCCTTTATGTCTCTTCCACCGTTCTGCAGCAAGCACTTGATCTCGTCGACAACGTCCTGACGAACGATGACCACCTTACGGTACAGTCCAAGTATCTCCCGGGCTCAACCATCGGTAGCCGCTTCTCGTCTCCGTCTTATTCTCGCTTTGTTTTGACGACACGCCAACAGGAAAACATCTACGTCACGCACGAGATCATTTCATTCTTCTGATCGACTGTGTAGTCAAAAGTCCACCTTACGTCTTGTCTTACGATGTGCGCATCCGCAATACTCCCATGGAAAGCAGTCTCTCCGAAGCCCATCACGCACTGGCATTTGTGATATCGCGTCTCAAAGAGCTTGAAGCGTCCTCTTCAGTTACCCTGGATCAAGCCATTACTCTAAACGCGGTGACACCCTTTCCTCATACCTTCGAATCCACCTTTGGCAGAGAGGTGAGAGAAAAGACTCAGTCTACGAGGCGGTCTAACTTACCCGATCTCCTACCATGAAGCTGTGGTTCGCCGCATTGCATGCAGTCCATCATTGGTCCATGGTAAGGTCACGAGCCTTCCAAAGTCGATCACCCGTGTTTCTCAAAATACCCCTCAGGTCCGCGTGATAGCCAGGGAACTTGTTCGCTTCCACGCCTGCTACCTGCTGTCTGTATCACTGACTCTTGCACAGGATATATTGCTGCCAGATGATTTCGGGTTTGCTCCTTCCACCTTGGTCTACAGAGGAAGTGAGGCCCCGCTAGGAAAGGCTAAAATTTGATCGATGTAAATTGGCCGACATACATTACTTGGCATGTTTCCTACTTGCACTAGTCCTTTCTGTGTGTGCGATGTTGCAATGTTGCAATGTTTCTGTTATGCCGCATGCGCGTGAGTAATTACATCCGATTGGTGGTCACGTATCCGATACGACCTCGTCCATCAACATCGCAGAAGATGTCAGAGAGTATACTCCCCCCTGAAGGCGAAACACAGAAAAAGCGTGTCGTATGTGGTTTTTTCTTGCATAATGAGTGTTAGCCGAGCCTCAAGGATTGTTTCTTCCAAATGGCTATTGACGTCTAGTGCTACTTTTTCGACTCGGACATCGGAGGCTTCCACTATGGCCCTGGACATCCGTATGTATCCCACCCTCTGTACTGCTGCACGAGCTAGTCCGAACGGATCCCCGCTACTAGGATGAAACCCACGCGAATACGCATGTGTCACTCACTCGTCATGAACTATGGTCTGTACAAGAAGATGGAAATCTTCGTGAGTGTACAGAACTCTGCCTGTTCACCGTCGACGTTCTTCGTGCTATAGCGCGCAAAACCTGCAACGAAGCGCGAGATGACACAGTTTCACTCTGACGAGTATGTCGATTTTCTCAGTAGAATAACACCTAGCAACATGAATTCATACATTAAAGAGCAACACAAGTGTAAGTTTAACAAAGCTGCGCCCAATCAATCTAACCTTACTCTTACGCTCTGCCATGATAGATAATGTCGGTGATGACTGTCCCGTGTTTGACGGGCTGTTTGACTATTGTTCGATATCCGCTGGCGGTTCTATGGGTCAGTCAAGCGACACCTTAGAGAGCTCCGTCTGACTAACGAGCTGGGTCAGAGGGTGCAGCTCGCTTAAGCCGGGACAAGTGCGACATTGCCATCAACTGGGCTGGCGGACTACACCATGCAAAGAAGAGTGAAGCTAGTGGCTTTTGCTACGTCAACGGTACACCTTTTTTTCCAATGATATATCAGCTTTGCTAATCCTGGCAGATATTGTACTCGGCATACTGGAGCTGCTCCGGTCAGTCCGGTCGTCCCTCATAAGAGTACAAGCGAACCCTTCATTCTGTTAGGTATCATACACGTGTACTCTATATTGACATCGACGTCCATCACGGTGACGGTGTAGAGGAAGCATTCTACACCACCGATCGCGTCATGACAGTTAGTTTCCACAAGTACGGTGAATATTTCCCCGGAACAGGAGAACTTCGTGTACGTGCGTTCTTCTTCAGGTGATGTCACTACGTCCTTACGGATCGAACAGGATGTAGGCATTGGGAAGGGAAAGTACTATGCTCTGAACTTTCCGTTGCGGGACGGTATTTCGGATGTGAACTACAAATCTGTCTTTGAGCCGGTGCGCAACTCTGTAGGACACGTAAGTCAGCCCACAGACGGTTATGAATGCAGATCATACGACAAGTGATGGAATCATACGATCCTTCTGCCATTGTGCTACAATGTGGCACGGATTCGTTGTCAGGGGACAAACTCGGATGTCTCAATCTTTCTATGAGAGGTAGGGACTTCGAAACTCTGTATACATACTATGAACCGAGTATCTGCCAGGGCACGCAAACTGCGTAAAGTTCGTCAAGTCGTTTAACAAGCCGCTTCTGCTCCTTGGAGGAGGGGGATATACGATGCGAAATGTCAGTCGTGCGTGGGCGTACGAGACGGGATCGGCCGCTGGGGTTGAGCTAGGACCCGGTACGAATCAATACTAAAAACTCAATGAATAAGGGATTGACGAAGACTCGATAGAAATCCCGGTTAACGAATACTACGAATATTTTGGTCCGGATTATGAATTGGATGTCAAGGCGTCGAACACCGAGGACATGAATACTCCAGAATACTTGGAACGTGTGAAGAATATCGTGATGGAGAACTTGCGGAAGCTGAGGGGTCCCCCGAGTGTACAGATGACCGGTATAGACCGTACGATCGTATAGCATTATTCTCTAACTCACCTCGTCAGACATTCCAAAGACACCTATGGACGATTTAATGGACGACGCGAATCAAGACGAAGAGCTCATACCACCCGACAGCCGAAGGCATCGACGCTTACTCGATTCACGCGTTCAAGCGGATGGTGAGCTCTCCGATTCTGATGACGAAGGAGAAGGTGGTAGAAGGGACTACGCGAATCACAAAGATCGAGGACGGGAGAGCAGGAGTCGCTCTAGCGAGACAGACGGCGGCGGAGAGATGAGGAGGTTTGGGATAGGGGGTGGGATTCTCGGCGCTGGTGCGGCCAGCTCAACCCATGGCGCTGGACCGAGTGGCCACACCACTCTGATTTCGCAGACGCTTAAAACATCACTCGTCATGGAGGCTGACGAGCCCCACGGGTCGGCGGTCGACGGTGATGGGGCGGCCGTGGAATCTGGCAGTAATGTCAACGGAACCTCGGAGGCCTCAAAGGACGATATGGCCGTCGACGACAAGTTTACTGAGGATGGCTAGGTGGTATCGTTTAGTTGGGGTACAATAAGCATATGATAGATAGTGTAAACATGTGTCATCAAGCCACTGACATGCAGGCTTCCGCGACCACGTCCTCGAACTTGACTGCTGAAGATGTGAAACGCTTCGAACTCAATCGATTAAGAGGTATGCACGAACTGGTTTACACACTCTAACCCCTGAACATCATGTCTAGCCAAAGCCAAGCAGAGGCGCCAGGAAGAAACGACCGCTTCTTCGTCAGTCCTGAATGCAAACCAAAAGCGACCTCTCGAAGCAACTTCGACAACTTCGGCCTCCAAGCCCCTTAAACGGGATTCGCGTCTCGGGTCCTACTTCGAGTATGATCTGTCCAAGATGGTCAACTCTAAAGGGGGGTTCTTGGTGGAGGACGGCAAGGAGGTCGACGAAGATCTTCGCGCCAAGGAGCGTGAAAGAGAGAGACAACGGGCGATGCAAAACGCTGAACCCTGTGAGTTTACTTGACATCGCTGGTAGGCGCTCCCCCAACCGTCCACAGCAATGTATCTCGATCCGTCACTTAATCCGAAGTGCAAGGAATGCAACACCGTTGACATTGACTATACATTCCAGAAAATATTCCGCTGTTTGGTCTGTAACAAATGCAAAGACCAGTACCCAGAGAAGTATAGCCTGTTAACAAAAACAGAGTGTAAAGAGGTATGTCCCTCGTCACACGCAGCGTTGGCATGATCACTTAAGCCTGATGCCAGGACTACCTTCTCACTGACGGTAAAGGAATACGTTCGCAAAGCGTTGCGTGTTCTGACTTCGTCCTAGCTGAGCTACGGGATCGGGAACTCCTTCCACACATTTTGAAGGCGAATCCCCATAAATCGACATTCGCAAACATGATGCTCTTCCTACGATGTCAAGTCGAGGACTTTGCATGGAAGAAATGGGGCTCTCCAGAAGCGCTGGATGCTGAGTGGGAACGTCGAACCGAGGAGAAGAAGAACAAAAAGAACAAAAAATTCGAGGAAGGGTTGAGGGAATTGCGGAAGAGGACACGGGAGGGAGTGTGGCAACGGAGACAGGATCAAGAGCACAAACACGTGTTTGGACTGGTAGAAATGACTGACGACGGACATGGGCAGCAAATCTGTCACGAATGTGGATTTACTGTGGACGTAGAAATCATATGAATGGAGGGGTCGAGCGTTGAGCTTGGGACAAGGGTACGGTTTAAACTTTAAACCGTACCCTTAAACGCTCGCCGGTCATCTCCCAAGTCCGGTTTGTATATAGACTTGAGCGACGTCGGGCTGGTCGTCACCTCATCCATGGAAGAAAGTAATCAAGCCGAGAGCTCCAAGATTTCGACCTCTCTGGAGGTCGAGCAAATCGACGTCAACCTTTTCCGTTCTGTGAATCTGTTCGTACCAATCCGAGCGCGCGGTGTGTTCGGTGGACAGGTCATCTCTCAAGCCATCGTTTCCGCCACGAAATGCGTCGATCCGGCCTTTGGTCTCCACGTAAGTCTTCCCACTTCCAAGTCTGAGGTCTTAGAGCTCATTGCGAGCAGTCATTTCACGTAGGCATGCGAGTCCCGTTTATATAGTAAACGTACTTACAGAGAAAAAGTGTTACTTCCTGCTCAGCGCCTCCCCTGCCGTTCCCATTGTATATTTCGTGGAACGCCTGCGCGAAGGTCGCTCGTACAGCACACGCAGCGTGAAAGCGGTCCAGAATGGAAAAATCATTTTCCAGCTACTGTGTTCATTCCACGCTCCCGAGCCGTGGCAGCCCTCACACCAGTGGTCAATACCTACCCGAGTCCCAAACCTAGAGGACTGCGAACTGGAAGAAGACTTGTTTCGGCGTCGAGCGGCTCGAAACGACCTCGACCACAAGGTGAGAGAGATCTATCTGACTTATGCGGCAGTACGCTCTTTCTTTCCGCCTATCGAATGCT